>JAYMTH010002412.1:0-12670 GCA_036897465.1 Pelargonium australe
CAGGTATCACATTGGGTATAAAATAAAAGTTAAGACACTTAATTGGGTATAAAATAATAGTTTGGATACTACATTGGGCACAATAAAAATTTGGGTACCAAATTGAGTATTCGGACAAAGTTTGGGTATCAAAAAAACCTTTATCCCATATAAAAACAAGCATATTAATGCAAAAGAATAAAGCGAACTTGCTCCTCTCGTGGACGTGCATTCCACCAACATACATCACTGCAAATAATAAAGCGAACACGCTCACGTCGTGGATGTGCTTTCCACCAACATTTTTTGCATGAACTGGACCTCTAAGCTAGCGCAGTTTCCCGAACATGGTATTCAAGAGCATGCTCCCCTCGCGGATACGAACTCTACAAAAGAAGGCTCCCGTTTGTAGAGTGAGACCTGCAAGATTTTTGGCCAATCATGCACCGCCACGTCATCAAGTGGGTTTGAAGCTAATAAATAGGGCCTCTCACCAAAGGTAAAAAGATCTAATCTTTCATACTTGAATTCGAAAAACACGAAAACTCTTTCAACCGTTTTTTGTGTTCTTCACGTCCTATGAACATTCTTCGAATACATTTGTGTGTTATTCGAAGATTTTCGAATCTTCAAAACTTAAACTTAAACACTTGTGTGAAGATCCTAATTCTCACGCTGAAGGCGGACCATCAGACACATATTTGAGACTCCGCTTAACGGTCGTTCGTGTGCGCAAGATCTCAAGACCTTGCGGACCCGAGTCCCCTCACCAGCAGGATCTGAAGACTTCATCCAAGAGTTCCATACCCGAGTCCCCACACAAGTAGAGTCCCAAGAATCCAACCAAGAGTTCTAGAGACCCAAGGTTAGGAGTGTTCAAATAACCCGTATGACCCGCTAGTCCGCCTGCCAACCCGCCACCCAACTAGCCATCAGAGATCACGGGCATGTTGGGCCAAGCCCGTTCAATTCGCAGTTGGTTCATGGGCTTAATGATGCCAAACCGTTTCTGAACTGCCTGGACGCTTTATCTAACCTAGCAAACCCTAGGCATCCTTAACTCACTCTGTCTTTACTCTTCACTCTCTCTTTCCTATTCATTCATTTAAGCCTTGTTTGGTAACACTTCTTGGCCTACAAAAGCACCTGCCAATCAACTCAATTAATGTCACTTGTTAAAAATGTCAGTCTGAAAAGCAAAATATTGTTTGCTAAACACTAGCTTCTTGGTATCAAGAGAAAACTCCTAGCCTTGGGTCTCTAGACAAGAAGACTCTATTTTATTGCTAAACACTTGCTTCTTGGTATCAAGAGAAAACATAACGCAGAAAATAGTCTTCTTGGTATTTTTAAATTTGCTCATAGTGTATGTGGAGGAAAAACTACCAATAAAATAGGCTATATATAGCTTCTGACTGCAATGATTTTTGGGAGGTGGATTCTATTTCTTTTTTTTTTTTTTTCTTCTTTTGCAATATTGCTTGTGTGCATAGTTCTATTTATGGCACTTGAATTGAATAAAGCTATTTTTAGTGCTTGAATAGTTGAATCATGAATGTGATGCATTGACTGTTAAAGTCAACTGTTATGATTTTTCAAAGTCTCCAATCTTTGTCCCTAGCTAGAGAAGTTGGCTGTTGTCTCAACAAGGATTTTCAAAACAAAATATTGTTCAAATGGATAATTTTTTAAACTTTTTATCTTTTTTCGCTAAATTCATCAATACTATTGATTCATCCGGTATGATTTGCTTGTAGACTTCTCGTTACCGCCTTCCTTCATCTTTATTTTATACTAGTTTGTGAGTATATTTACTACAGGTAGATTAATGCCTTGAGAAAGAAAAAAAAAAAAAAAAAAAAAAAACTGACATGGTTAAGTAGTCCACTTGTCCAATCAAGATAGGACCACCTGGCCTCATCAAGCATGCATAGCTCAAATACAAAAATGAATCATTTGTAGATGTATATGCACATATCAATATATGAAACTGTAAACCATTCTTCTCATTGAAGACTAGTGAATGAACATATGGATCCAGTTTTATACAATTACTCCTATATATGATCATTTCTTCTACTGGCAATTATCTTACAGAAAATCCCCTACCTATGAATCGAATAAGGCGGCGAAAAGAATGGTAAAGAATAAGGACTGTAAGCTGCAAATCAATATCTGTTATGGTTAGAAAGGACTGATTTTGGTAGCCCACTTCAGCATGAATTCAGGTACGAGTCGTCTTCTTGGAGGAGCCACAGCATCTCTTGATCGAGCTTCTATGTCATCGCCATGAATGATTGCAACTAAATCTTCAAACATGGCGTCTTTACCACCTCTCATTGGATCCTATAAATAGGGTGCAAGAAGATGAGGAAAACCAAGAATGCGTGGAACGCGACTTTTGTACTATTGACAAAGTGAAGATGCAAGGTGTGTTCCGAATTTCATATACAATATTGGCCAAGCAAATGAGAAAGGATGTGTTTACATTCTTTACCTGAAGAAACAAATCTGTGTGAGTTTTTCCTTCGTATAAAATCGAGTCAGCTGTGACTCCAACGCTTTGGAGTGTCTCTGCAAAAGATTTGCTGCACACAAAAACCCGTTTATGGTTGCTGCTCAAGGTACTGAGGTTTTTGTATAAATCAAGTACAAGATTTGTAAGATTACAAATAGATTAAGAGCATTAAATACAAACAAAACCCTAGAAATGCTATCATTGGGAACAAGAAACATTCATACCTGGCATCTGATGGAATGGAATAATCGGCAGTACCATGAAAAAGTATAATAGGTGGGAGACGAGCAACTGCAGTTCTTAGACTAGGGTCTTGGACCCTAACTTCGGGAGAGAATCGTTGCATAGACTGTTCTCCTTCCATTATGCTGTATGAAATTATTTAATCAGTCAGTACTTCCAAGGCACATCATAAGTCAACAAGGCATCAACTAGTCACAATAACTCGGAAAAGGGCTGGGTCTATACCTTAAAAAAATGGATCGGTAAAGTCCTCGGCTATGGAAGTGATCTGTCAAGTTGAACAAATTGTACCTGTTGAAGAAAAGAGGCTTTTATTTGTGCAAATACTTGATAATATGAGCAAGAGTAATTAAGCCTTTATCCGTTATTAGCTATTTCTAGTAAACGGCTCAAAGCCTTAATTCCAAGTAGACCATGAAACACTACATCGCTCCCTCGTCAGTGTAGAGATGATTCGATTTAATTGAAATGAAAGTACCCTAATATAATTGCCAAACAAGTGTTTCAGTCTTCTATGGCTGAGGAAAGAAAATGTCAAGCAAAATAGTTACCCGCCGGATAAACCAAAATAAGCCTTTATCTGGGAGATACTCCAAGAAACGCTCTCTCCATTTGATTCTTTGATTGCTTGCTCCACAAGAGTGCAAGCACCAATATGCGCACCAGCTGATTGTCCCATTAAGTAAATTCTATACCAAAGAAGAAAACAAACTCATCATACGAATAACAAAGAGTCAAACTTGAAACGTTAAATAGGAGTTTTTTTTTACCTGTTAGGATCACCTCCATAATCAGCAATATTATTGCACACAAACGAGATGCCTTGAGAAGAATCCATAATCATATCACTGATGGTCCCCTGAGGAAAATTCCTGCTCGCAAACATTAGCCAAGAGAAGAAGGTTTAGGGTATATAGGGATAAAATAATGTTAGACATGAGCATTGGTGCCACCCAAGCAGAAGTGTCATATTTAACATGCATTTATCACCTATAATCAATGCATGCCACTATAATGTCTCTTTCCGATAACTGTTGTCCTAAAAGAGATCCCCACGCTTTATAACTGCATAAAAATAAGAAGGTGAGCATGACAATGAAGCAGTAAATATTCATTATGCTACATCAAGATAATCGTTACTGTGTAATGATTATATTTAAAAAGAACAAACAGATTACCAGTTCAACGTCAAATACATTCAAATGTGACATATTATTGGAACTTCTAATAAGGCATGTTCCGACAGGAATATTGGAAGTAGCTTCCTTCGAAATTTACTTCCTCTAACCAGCCAGTTTTCTATATTTTTATGTTTGATCAATAGCTTCCTTGTAATTTACATATTTTCAAGTGCCTATGTTTATTGAACTGACATATACATCTGTTTAGAAACATAAATGTATCAAGTCCAACTTGTAGTTCACACATAAGACATTACTCACCCAATAATCCATGCTCCACCAGTTACAAATGCAACAACTGGCTTTGGCCCATCACGATTTTTAGGTAGATACAGATCAAGCCTACAAAAGAAGAAGAAGAAAAAACGTATCTTTACTAAAGCCAAGCATTCCACAAAGTTATAGGGGTGTGCATGCAACTAATTGCATGAAAAACGCACAAAAAACGATACAAGCTAACAAAATATACCTGTTTCTTGGTTGATCACCATAGACTATACTTCTGCGGACTTGCCTGGAGAAGAAATAGTAATATCCAACTGCAAAAGACTAGCCGACTAATTATGCCATAAAAACTGGCCAACACTAACTGAATCTTATGACCATGCCACAATCAATCCAACTGTGCAGAAAATTTTGCAATAGAAAAGAGAGTGTCTCACACCTTGAATAAAACCTGGCATCAGTAGAAACGCATAAAGACCAAGGGCAACAAATCTTGTGATCCATCTATAGCCTACCCTGAATTACAGAAGAAGATCAAGAAGCTTCTAATAATTAAGATAAACTTGGCAATGAACCACAATACTTAAAGAATATAAAGGAAAAGAAAATAAACTCATCCCACAAAACAAAAGCAACAACTAAAGGAATTTTTGTCTGGCTAGAGGATGATCTAAAGGAACAGGACATGAAAGAGAGGGTAAATTATATGTCTTACAGTTTCATATCAACCTACGAGTTTCCAATGCTGTGATCAATAGCAACACTACAAGATTTATCAAATACAATCTCCATGTTCCGAAAATATTGTAAAGGCAATACCAAATATAACAGTCTAAATCAAATTCTCTCATTTCTAAATGAATCTCTAACAAAATCATATCACTACAATAAATTGACATCAAAGTTTCAACTACATAGTAACTTTTAAAATAAATAAAAAGTTCCTTAAACTCTCTTATTTCTAGCACAAGTAAATCACTACAAGAAATAGACATCAATAACTACACAGTATCTTCAAATAAATAACAAGTTAATATCTCTAAACTAGAAATCAAACCATTCACAAATAATTAAGACAACCAGCAATATCACATACACAATTTAATGAAGAAAAAAAAAAAACATTTTTTTGACAACATGATCAAATACCCAGAAATTACTCAGCCAGCTCAACCAATCAAAAGACCAAAGGAAAGAGTAGCAAAACGAAAACTATAATGTACCCAAGATAGGCTAAGAGCTTCAAGCTAAGTCGAGTGATCAAATATGTCTCCGCAGCGGCGTGCGCCACATCAGAACCCAACGACTCCGTGTCGGCGCCGTCCTCCACAAACGAGCTCAGCGAGTTCTCACTGGCGCTCCGGACGCGGCGCTCGTCGGTACCGGTATAGCTAAAAGTTTTGGAAAGCAGAGGCTTGATGGAGGTGAGCTTCTCGTCTTCGTGGGTGGGCGAAACGAGGAGCCGGGTCGTTGGGTCGTCTCCGGCGCCGTGGACGAACGGTTTGGCCTTGCCATTGGAGCCGACTTTGGGAAGATCTGAGGGCTGGGTGGAGATGGGGAGTATTTGGGAAGGCATTTTGTGGTGGAATTGTGGAGGGCAATGGAACGGAAATTTTGTAAAGGTTCGAGATTTGGATCGGAGTGTGTTAGAGAGACATCTGATCATCTGGGTTTGCGGAGGAGAGAGAAACAGAGGTCTAGAGAGAGAGAGGTTGCAGATTTTGGTGAAGATGATTCGCTATTGAATTGCCACAGCCATTTGTTTTGTGATGGTTTGTGGTCTTTCCTCTGTTTTGGGAGGAATTGGAAACTGTCGTTTTAGTTTCTTGCTGTCGTTTTTCTTACGTGTAAATATATATATATATTTTTTTTACGAGTAACCCAGTTACTTTATTGAATAAAAATACGGAATATAGAGTTCAACCTTGACTACGTATAAGAACCAGACAAGGACCTAAAGCACTGCAACCAAACAGCAACCATAACATGAACACAAAATAAACAGCAAAACAATTAAAACATCAATGCAACAAACTACACTAGCTAACCTATTCAGGCATCCCGAATCCTAACAGAGATTCGACAAGACTTGTGAGCTGCAACACTGAACTGAACCAACACCTCGCACCGGCCACCCCTCCTCCGCCCAGAGGCGGAGAGCAAAGCAATGGAACGACACTCCCACTGCACTCCGACCATGAGTTCACTCTCCCAAGCGACCCCCCAATCCGTCGCTCGCCAGTTCGTCCTCTCCCACATCCGTCCTGCCCTCACCGGTCCTCCTTGTCCGCCCCCTCCGGTCCTCCGTTCCTCCTTGTCATCAAGGAAATGTTCATATCAAATAGAAAGGTTGGTCGTAGGTCATTCACGTTTCAAATAGTGAACGCATTGCAATCCAAGAGAGAAAATAGTAGTGTTATAGGTCTTGCTATAAGCAATAGTCTTGATCTCGTGAGTGAGTTTTATAGTATATAACTCTATATGATTACACGGTTATTGATAAAAATTACCGGTAGATAATATTGGATGAACTCATCCCTATAGCGAGCATTGTGAATATTCTAGCATGCTAAAACTTGAATTACAAAAACACTTATCATGTCATTCATATGATCTAAATTTGGATTGAAATGATAACCCTTCGACAATTGAGTCATGTTATTAAATCTCCATTTAAAATGAATTTGAACTTATACTAATGATAAAAGTATTGGAAACATCTACTTCCATTACTTCTATATTAGTTAATTTTTATTTTCTTGTTTTTGACTATTGACATTGACAATGACTCATTTTTTTGGCATTAGGAGACTATTGCGGTTGTTAATTTATATGCATAATTTGAGTGTTACAATAGCTTAGTTTCTTATTGTAACATATATTTACTAATCATTTAATTTTGCGACGGCTTAAGGAATTTTTTCAAGACATATATATACAAGTTTGAACAAGGAAATAGTGTTCAGGAAAGAGACTTTGCCTCTTAATCCTAGTCTAGGGCTTTTGGCACCTTACCGCACCAAAATGGTCTCTTACACCACCACCACTAAAGATGTGTTGAGTGGGAATTGATCATAAAACCTCATCTCACTCACACAGCTGAATTAACCAACTGCGCCATCCTTAGCGGTTACATATATATCATTTGATCAATTTAAAACAAATTTGCATGTAAAACTAAATTTAAATAATATAGATAGTTCGAAAATTAGATTAAAATAGAAACTGAATTAAATACCAATTTGTCTTCATTATTTTTGTTCTTCACTTGAGTTGAAGTGAACTAGTTGTGTAGTTTATGCCAAAAGGGCCAATTCTTGCAACAACTTGGACTTTCCCACAAAGGGACAAAAATTTCCACAACTCAAGGTTCACTAAATCTTATTAGTATCTTATATAATTAGTGTTTAATTAAGCCCAACATGTGCATTACTATATTGCATTTAGAGGGTTTGATTCCACTAATCCCAACCTTAATTTAATTAGTCAATCTTAATATGCATCTTTGTATGCATTCGAAGCGAATGATATGCCCTTTCATGTGACAAATTTGTCTTATAAATCATATAGTTGAGTTGTTAAAATAGACGGTCAATTTTAAAACATTTGTACGTGAAACACGTTACTAAAGATGTTTATACGATTTGGATTGAATTAGACAAAACTTTTGAAATTTGTCAGTTTGAGGACTTTTATTCTATTTCTGGAAACTGTGTATGAGATTAGGAAATTTTTTCTTCTGTTTTTGATTTAAAATGAGTAGCAAAAATTTAAATACTACATGAGATATGAAATATTTAAATTTTAACACATACTGAAAATTATTAAACCAAAGTATTAAAAAAAGAATATTACAACTTTAACTTCATAAAAAAATTCATTCGAAACTAAATTTAATTTAGACCAAAGTTCGATGAAACATATCTATCAGTTTCTTTTGTAAAGATCTAAATTTGACCAATTTTGTCGAATTATATTAAAAAATTGGGTTGAACTCAATTATGAAGGCTACTACACATCTATTGATGCAATTTTTAATTAAAAACACAAGTAATAATGATAAACTCAATTAAATTTACTCTATTTTTTTTAATTTATTAAACAATAAAAACCATATAAGAAGACTTGTCTGACAAATTTATTCCAACTCGAGGCATTAGACAAGGTGATCCACTCTCTCCATATTTATTCTTAATATGCGCTGAAAGTTTATCGTCTCTAATTCGTTATCGGGAGAATTTGGGTCAGTTAAATGGTTGCCGGATTGCTCGTAATGCCCCGTCTATTTCTCATTTATTTTTCGCTGACGATGCCATGATTTTCTTCAAAGCTACTTCGTCGGAAGCTAATGTAGTTAAGGAGATTCTTCATCTATACGAGGTTGGGTCGGGTCAAAAAGTGAATTATCATAAGTCGGCCATTTTATTTAGTTCCAATTTAGCAAGGAGAGCCCGTGTTCAAATGTGGTTGAAAGAGTTCAGTCGCGGATCTCAGCTTGGAGTTCAAAAGTTTTATCTAAAGCAGGGAAATAAGTTCTTATAAAGGTCGTTGCTCAAGCAATTCCAGCATATGTTATGAGCGTCTACTTGATCCCAAAGACTATATGTGATAAATTAAGAGGCTAATCAACGCTTATTGGTGGAGATTGGGAAGCACAAAGAGTCGTGACATCATTTGGAAAGCCTGGGCAGGTCTCAGTGAACATAGATCGGACCCTGAAGCCTTTCGCAGAGCCCTGTACGTTGGCTGGGGATTATGGAAAGTGAGAAATACCGGAGTTTGGGAAGGCAAGTGGGGTCCATTGCTGACTTGTTGCTCATGGAAAAAGGTAATGGTCAGCAGAGTCCAGTTGCTTACTTACAAGGTCAAGAAGCATTAGTCATGTGGCAGGCTCCCACAAGTGATGCAATTAAGGTAAACGTTGATGCCGCTGTTTTTGAGGAAATCGGGCGCTCGGGTGGAGGATGGGTTGCCCGTATTCCAGCAACTGTTTGGGTGGTGGGAGGGTCGGATGGAACTCGTCATTGGACCCTCTTATGGCAGAAGCCCTCTCGATAAAAGAGGCACTCAGCTGGATCATTGCTAGAGGCTGGACTAATGTGATCGTAGAGTCCGATGCACAAGAGTTAGTCAGGCTTGTCAAGACCGAAGGGGAGGTTTCCAGTGCCCTGAGTTTTGTTATTTCAGATATTAGAGCTTCTTTGGCTTAGTTGTCTAGTGTTAGTCTTGTATACATTAGACGTTTAGCAAACAAGGTGGCTCATAGCATAGGTAGGTCGTCAGTTTGCATTTTGGGTAGTGTTGGTTGGTTAGGTCCAGTTGGTTCTATTCCGTTATCCCAGCTCTGTATGGACGATTTGAATAATTAATAGAGTTTTATTTGTCCTATAAAAACCATATAAGAAGAATATAATCATATGGCCAATCCCAAACAAAATGCTAATTAATTAAGTACCAACGAGAATCTAAGATTTACATTTTTGTCATTTTCATGTGGTGATGTCCCACAAATTAATATTTTTTTATGGACACTAATTAATATTTTTAATGGAAACAAATTAATATTAATCACTATATGTTGCTATGTAGCCGCCTATGTGTCTCTCACTTTAATACCAAATAATACCCAAACCCACATTTGTTTTGTCTCATTGATTGACCAAAGTCTCTAAGCTCAATTTCATGGCATTTTTTTAGTGTATTTTAAAACCAACTCATATTATTAAATTAATAACCTTCTTTCAAACAAAATTAATTTTTAAAAATTTGTGGACATTCTAGACTTGTAATCTAGGGTTGGCTCCATGTTAGATACTTCATTTAAAATAAAAGTATTTTTCTACTAAAAAGTCATTTCACATTACTTAAAGCTAACTTCATCCAACCATAGTTTAATTATATTATTTTTTTATAGAAAATTTATTTAAGTGTAATTTTCTTATTTTATGTTCAGGATAACGTAATATGACATAACCGTGCATACTTAAAATATTCAATTTGTTACAAAACAACGGTTAAACTTTATAGAAAAATCTTGTACAAAAAAAGAAAAAAAATTCTTTAGGGGTGAAGAAAGTAGAATTTATATTAGTGTTACATGTCTCAAATATTTACTTAAATTACCCACAAAAGTTTATAAAGTTTACTTGCACCTACATTGTTTTGGATCCCTAAAAAAATGCTTTGAACATAATCCATAAAAGGGATTTGAACTTGAAAACTAAAAAGTCTGCATTTTTGGGTTACCTTTTGATCCTTTATGGATACTTCCAAAGTAATGGTTGCAAAAAAAGAAAAGAAAAGATGATTATAAAGTTAATGGAGTTTTGTATTATGATTGGATCATGTCCCTCTAATGCAAATTTAATAATAATCATTATAATCTCTCTTTTCTAAATAATTATTTTTATTGGCTAAATTTCATTGAAAGCACAGCTTGGTGGACCATCTTCACGATTTGGGAAATCTTAGATGATAATATTGGCATCACTTCAATCAACTATAAACTATAAAGTAAGAATGATTAATGTTCCTAATTAATCAAAGTTATTTATGATAATGATATGTAATATATTGGGTAACTCCAAATATTTTATCAAATAATTTGTTAGTTAGTAATGATGTTGAATCACAATGCGCTACAATCTATATATACGATAATTTTTATTAGATAATATAACGTTTCGCGGTAAAAATTTATGTGGATAATGATGATGATATTATAAACATAATTTTTTTTAAGGCGATTAAACATAATTTTAAACTACATAATAAAAAAATGTAACTAGACAAGTTGCCACTTCACTTTATAAAAAAGAAAAACATTATGTAATAACATTTAAAAACATAATATTTTTAGACTTTAGATGGTGGAATGTGGAAACCCATTTCAACTACAAAAATCAAACCCATGTTAAGAGGACAGTTGTTAATGATGAAAAAGATTTGTAGTTGTTTTGATTGGACAATTTCATGACTAATTAAATTCTTCTACATGCATTATGACAAAATGTTTACACAAAAACATAGCACATGTGGTCCCAATGTGCTCCACAATGTGTCAAGGTCCTACCAAAGTCTAATTCTAAAAAATGTAGTGAGTGACCAATTAGATTAACCTTCACATCACATGTATAATGTATTTGCTTTGCCCTCCATTGATGGAGGAAAAAAAAGAGAGACTTGTGCCTATATTCCACCCACCCTCCTAACACTCTACATATAGTATAGCTTCTCATACAATATATTGCTCAATATATTTCCTATAATTTGCTTTCTATAGCATGTTTTCAAATAATATGTGCCAATGGTAGGTCACATGTCTTGTCGAGTAGTGATCAATCAAAACTTTAAACTGTATAATATATGATGAGATGAGTTTGATAAATTGTAAAATTTTGTTTGATTTGAGATGATTTGTACAATTAAATATATATACATATACAAAAAAGAAAAAAAATGCGTTTATCCGAATATATTTGAATGATGGTAAAACACCTATATAATCAACCGCATAATTTTAGTCATATGTTTGATTCTAGATGAAATGTTTGACTGAGCATACAAAAACTATAAGTAAGAAAAAATATTTTTTCAAATGTATGTATATATGTGTATGTATGTTTATTTAAATGATGATATATATGTTCAATTAACTTTATTTCCAATCAAGTGATATATATACTGACTGATTATTAGTTGAAAGTTTTTATTAGATACACAACAATGTTGTATTCAGTATTCACCCATGTAATATCACAAAATTAATGTGAAGTCTCAACCTTTATGAGCTTGACTCCTAAAAAAATTTAAATGGCCATGAGAGATGAGATGAGAAGGTTACTTCACAACTAACTATAGGAATGATATGTTTTCTTAATCTTTTTAATTGAGTGAGACCAACCATCCTTGAGCTCCATAGTGTACCAACCCTAGCTAGTTTCTTTCTCTAACCTTCCCAAGACTAAACAACAAAAGTGTGAGAAAGACACAAAGCCAAGAAATCATTGGATCCATCCATCCACCACATAATCATAATAAAGCAAAAAAGGGTAGCTAGGAATTAGGTTTATAATTATTACTTGAAAACATTAAAATTTCTAGAATTTGATGGGCACAAAACAACTCATATCCTACTCTAAAATGATCATGATCATGATCAACCCCTCAAATTAATATCTATATGCATTATTTCAGGTCCCCCTAATATATGACACCCATGTTAGGGTTTCTTCACACAATACTCTAATTCAATCATTGGACCCCACATTATATATTACTTGAAACAAAAACAAGAAAAAAAAAAACAAAAAAAATAGTTTCCACATGTTGTAAGTGTAGAGTAATATGGGCATCAGTTGACTGATATAAGGTGATGACACTTCATTTAAAATTATGTATCCGGATGGATCGCTCCGCTCCCACAAATTCACTTGGGTGGGCATAAGTGAAATTTAATGAGGTGTCATCCCCTCATTGGCTTGATTAAGTTGCAACTGATATACATTTTACTCATATATATATA
>JAYMTH010002413.1:0-12667 GCA_036897465.1 Pelargonium australe
ACATACATTCATTATTATAATTTTGTAACTGTAACAACTTTATGAAAAAATCAAAATTTTGTCAACTTATTAAATGACTTCCTTTATTGCTTGGTTGTTCATTTGGAGGAAAATTTATAAACTACTTATGATAGTTTTTATTCATCTAGATTCAAATAAAAAAGTTTTATTAGTTTTATTTTTCAGATTAATTGGTCGACCTATTCAAGATAGTCGGCCTACCAAATCATATAGTTGATTGACCAATTTGTATACTTGGTTAGCCTATTCAAATAATTGGTCGATCAATTCATGTTCTGGTTTTGGTTAACATACAATTAACTGATTTTTTTTATAGACGAAACTAACTGAAAACTTAAATCCAATAACAATCAAATATATTTATAACACTTCGAAATGATAAATAAGCAACTAAATATAATCATACACACCAACTATTATCATGAATAACTCAAACTAGATATAAAGTTTTAGCAAATACATATGTATAACTAACTTGTGTGGTGCAATAACCATGTTGTTGATGAGAGTGATGATGGTTGAGGGGCAGTCAAGTCATTAACCAAAAAAGAAATGAGGATAAAATTGTCCAAAATATAATTTCTATTTCCTCATTCTCCCCATAAGTTACGAATCTGTAACTTCTCCAAAAACACTCTCCCTCTTCCTTTTGCTTAATTGGCAGACCAAAGAGGAGGAGAGAGAATGAAATTTACCAAACAAGACCATTGCCTCTATATCCTAGCTGGAGGAGGAAAATGAGGAAAATGAAGGAAAGTTGGAGTTCCCAAACAAGCACTAAGGAGTTATATGACAAATTTATCAAATATGCTGAAGTAATAATTGAAAATAGAATGTTCCGGATTTTCGAACCTCGAGACTACTAAATTGAGCTAAATATGATTAATTTAACTTTAATAACCAAACTAAGAACTAAAGTAAAAGAAATCATAATTGGATGAGTGAATTATCAACTACGAATGCAAGATTAAACTAATTAAAAGACAGACAAATGTGAAATTTAACAATAGAGATGATAGTGGAAGCAATGCTAATGAACTAAGTGAGAATGTGGGATGGACAATACAATGTTGACAAATTGTTATATTAACCCTACACAACTACTATACTAGAACCTCACTTTGCAAAGGTGATTACTAGTTAAGCATGTCAAAACCCAAATTCATGTCACATACAATTTGTAATTGACAAGCTTATCATTAAGCACAAGTAATGAGCTCAAATAGGTTTCACAAACATCAAATAATACAAGTAGCAATCTAAGTCAATAATGCTTCATCCATAATCATAGCTCTCATTCCTAAGATGCATTGATAGAAGAAATTACACACAAGCATTAGAAATGAGCACTAGCAAGATAGCAACATACAAACAAATCAAGTACAAACACACAATCATAAACTCTATGTCACTAACATGCTTCCACCAATAAGGATTTAGCTCATGATGATCAACATAACAACAATAAACAAAATGGAAACAATTCATTCTTAATAAATCAACACAAATAAGAATATATACAAGATTAATCAAGAGAATAATAGTTGCAAGATGAGAAATGAGATTGGAAAAGTGAATTCCTTTAATCTTCAATGCTCCAAGCTCAACTTCACACACTCTCACACTAAAACTTCTCTCAACCCTCCAAAGTTTCAAGAAAATGTCCTAAACCCTAAAATACCTCAAAAATTGGGCATCACTATCTATTTATACAAACCCTAAAAATGGAAAATAAAGTGATATCAGATATCACAGTCTCTCTACCCTCCAAAGTTTCCAGAAAATGTCCTAAACCTTAGAATACCTCAAAAATTGGGCATCACTATCTATTTATACAAACCCTAAAAATGGAAAATAAAGTGACATCAAATATCACAGTCGTGACTGTGTAAGTAGGCACAATCACTTTTGGTGCATAAAATTTTCTTCAACTTCAGGTGGAGTCGTGATTGTCTAGTGTTGTCCTGCATCCAGCTGCTTTTGCGATCTTTTGGGCCAAACTCTAACTTCTTTTGTTCACCTCTTCACTCCCAAGCTCGAATCACATGCACGGGTACTTGAAATGTAAAGGCAAAGATAGTGCAACTTATCCGAACTCATAAAATGGGCTAAATGAGCCGTAAGACGAAGAATAAAAAAGGACTTAATAACTATAATCAATCAAGTCAAGAGTAAGCAAGTGTGCAGGATATATGATGATAAATCAATCATAAGTGATGAAAATGTGGCATAAAATTGGTGAATGTCGGACTTTGAGGGCATGATAAGTTTGATATGAAATCGAACAACGCCCATAGCTCCCTCATCCGAAGAGAGGGGTAACCTTTTTCATGAGCATCAAGCAATATAAAGCATATATCCTAACAAAAAAGGTTATACTTGGATGATTATGCACATTGATCAACATTCATTTCGCAAGTATAGGAGTGCCGCATGACGAAGACCACCCTTAAGGCACATGGGGGAGACCCATTCTTCCAAAACTTGACAATATTCTCTAAATAAGAATCAACTCTAAAATATGAACAAGTCCAAAGTGTCTATTACCCTTTAACCTTTGTTTCCATTTCAAGAAAATTACAATTCATATATAACTACTTGAAAAGATAAAAAAAAAAAACACTTATTTTGATATAGAAATTTAAGAGAAACATGACACTTATTTTAAAATAGAAAGAAAACACTTGCCATTGAATATTTGGTTGGCCAAACTTATCAACAAGCTATTTCTAATTTTAAAACACTCAGTTTTATCTAACTTCTGTAAAACTTAATCATCTAAAGGAAAAAAAGTAGATATTCCTACATAAACTATAAATTTCCCCCTAGTAATGATCAATAGAAAAATGCATACTATCCAGACATATGAGC
This sequence comes from Pelargonium australe, assembly GCA_036897465.1. NCBI lineage: Eukaryota > Viridiplantae > Streptophyta > Magnoliopsida > Geraniales > Geraniaceae > Pelargonium > Pelargonium australe. Next base: position 2,893 of record JAYMTH010002413.1, read on the forward strand.
AGAAGAACAGTACTAACAAAACCAAAAAGCAAGCACTAACCTTAGTGACAAAAGCTTATATTTGTCCTAAACAATGTAAATAGTTTGCAGACAAGACAATGATTCTAGCAGAAAATTCTGTGTTAAGGTGCCACAACTGGAGTAGACAAAATATAAACTTCTGAAACATGTATAGTATAATGCCTGTAGACACACATACGAATCAATATTTATCCTGCATTCGTTATTGCATAAATTCACTCCAATCCTACTCGGATAAGGTAGCTTTGAGCTCTCCACTGCTCTGCAACTCCAATATAATATCGCAGCCTCCTATCAGCTCACCTTTGTAATAAAGCTGAGGAAATGTTGGCCAGTTTGACAACGTCTTGAGACCCTGCCTTACTTCCTCATCAGTTAAAATATCGAACGACCCAAAAATTATACCTGCTTCCTTCAAGGCATTTACAACTTTGGAACTGAAACCGCATCGAGGCGCATCAGGGTTTCCCTTCATGAAGAGCATAACTGGTGAAGAAGATATCAGTTTCTTCAAACGATCTTCAAGAGACTCATTCTGAAGAATCCCTTTCTCCACTAAAACCTTTTTAAGCTCCCCACTTTTCTGCATCTCCAACACAATGTCAGATCCACCAATTAGTTCGTTCTTTATATAGAGCTGGGGGTAACTGGACCAGTTTGAATAAACCTTTAGCCCTTGACGGACTTCGTCATCAGAAAGTATATCAAAACTTCCAAAATCCACATTTTCTTGTTTGAGGATTTCAACTACCTTCCGGCTGAAACCACACTTGGGTTCTTCAGGTTTTCCCTTCATAAATAGCATAATTGGGCTTGAGTTAATCAAGCTTTCAAGACGAGAGGTCAAGGTCCCACTCAAGCCAGTAGATTGCGATACACCACCTTTTCCACTTCCAGGCTCACTCACATTTACTTCATTGGAACTATTAGTCTCAATTCCATGATCTCTGAAAACTTCTCCAAGTTCACCATTTTCATGCATTGCAATCACTATGTCGCATCCACCAAGAAGTTCTCCCTTGCAATAGAGCTGAGGAAATGTTGGCCAGTTAGAGAACTTCTTTAATCCCTCACGAATCTCATTATTCGTAAGAATATCAAAACTACCAAACTTAACTTTCTCATCCTTCAAAACGCTAACCACTTTTTGGCTAAAACCACACTTCGGCTCGTCAGGGCTTCCTTTCATGAAAAGCATGACTGGGTGAGAATTAATCAGCTTCTGTAGTCGTTCTGTCAGCGTATCACTTTGCCCAGGTAGAACTTGGCTCTCCACTAGGGAAGAGCCGTTTTCTTTCGCAAACTCTTTGATTGTTTCAAGGACTGCAGGTCCCGCGGCCATCCCAAGACTAGCCGGAGCTGCTGGTTCTCCAGGGTTAATTGATCCAGCAACTTTTGCAACTTTGTTGGCCAAACTAGACGGATTTGCCCCTTCCAATGTATCAATAGTCTTACCATCCTGCAAAAGAAGATTTAGTAAGGATCCACAATGACATAAAAGTATCGATTGGAGCAATGGTATTGCACTAGTGCAGTTTATAACATAATATTTTACAATTTCATAGACTATGTGACAAATAATGTAACACAACAGGAACCAAAAAAAAACAGAGTTGGATGCTATTAGAAAGGACAAGGAAAAGGACAAGAAAAAAAAACTCATAACCGAAAGAAACAATAAAAGGCAAAAGAATTAGAGAGAGAGAGAGAGAGAGCACTTAACAACTCAGTTGTGTTTTACATTAGCTAAAATTTAATTAAATAACCTAACAGCCCCAATTTAGTTGGTAGTAATCCTTTCCATGCACCAGAGGTCCAGAAGCAATTCAAATAAGCATTTCAACTATCAATATGGGAAAAGGTATGCACTAAGAGGTTTCAGTAAACATACAGGCTGCAAATTCCGACATAAAAAATGTATTTTCATTTTTCTCATTAACCTTGATTTCTGTTTGGCAGTGAGAGTAGTGTTCATCAACCTTGAAGAACAAACAATTAAGCATGAAGCTTCTACCAGGCCTCTCAATGCTATTGATGTTAAATGTTAATCCAAACTCCTAAAATCAGTTTCACTCATTAGGTATGACAAGCTGTGCACTTGCTGCAGCCTTGCACACCGTGTCACTATTAGCCCAATTACATAAAACTCCCATAATATTTCGTGTGAGCACAATAGTTCATGTTACCAGCCAAAACGCCTCTTTCTCATTAGATTTAGCAACTTGAACTAGTAAGTAATTGGCACTAAACGTACATAATGTATAGTCTTCAGATTTTGAGTTTGTATCATCATGGAACATGTTGCTAGTCAACTAATTTTCCATCCAAGAACTACTATTTCATTATTTTTAACTTCATATAAGAACAAAATAATAGTTCATAACAACATTATCAGAAATCTTTTTTTATTTATGTATTTACAATATGAGCATTTGGATCATAAAATTTCATTTGATTAATCAACATCCAAAGATTAGTCCCATTTCAGAATATACTGTTATATTAACAGCAAGCCACAAGATTTGATGATGCCCTAACAACAACCATATGATGTGAGAGTGTGAGACAACTCCTAAATTCTGCTAATATTCCAAAGTTAGTTAGTTATAGCAGGCTGGGATGCAGTAATGTTTATTTTGGCCATCTGTTAGGCCCAAGTCCAGTAAAAGTTAGCCCTTTATGAGGCCTCACTATACTGGCTTTTAGCTGGTGTGACAGCTTTCTATCCAACAGATCCATTGATGGATTCTGTATTTACAGAGGAGAATGAGAATGTAATGATCATCCAATCATTTGGATGTAAATTGCTCTCTCTCTCTCTCTCTCTCTCTCTCTCTCTCTCTCTCTCTCTCTCTCTCTCTCTCTCTCTCTACTCTGAATTTCTCTCTATTCTACAAATTCTCTCATCTAAGTTATCTTCTTCAAGGGTTCATGAAAAGAACTCTATCACCATTAAGAAGTCCAAATAACTAAAGGTACTGAAGTTTAGGATAAACGACTTAAGAATTAAACTCTTGACAAAGATTTTTCTCTACCAGGTAAAGATACTAAATATTTGTCAAATTAAATCCCAGTACACTAAACCTATACGCCCAAAGATCAATATGAGCAAACCAACAGATCTAATATTTTTTATTCCAACATTTCCAACTGTTGGGAAAACAACAACACTAACAACAAAAATCACAATTAAGAATAACTCCAAAAAAAATCATTAAAACTTACTTTGACAAAAACAAAAAAGGGCACAGCAGAAACTGCATATGCCTCAGATATCTCAGGTTGTTCTTCTGCTTCGACCTACAGCATCACAACCAATTCAAAAAGAACTCAATACAACTATTCAAAAAACAAATTGAGCTGAACAAACATGTAAAACCAGAAGAGAGGAAAAAAAAAACAGTAGAGAAAACAAGCAATACAGGAAAAAATATGCACCCTTAGAAAGTGAACATGAGGAAAATCCGTAGAGAGATGAGCAAAAACTTGGTCCATTTGCTTTGAGGGCTCACACCATGATGCCCAGAAATGCAGGATAACTGGTGCGCCACTATGGAGGATGGTCTCCAGCTCCCCCTTTGAGTGCACGTCCTTCACTGACCCACCCATTCTCTCTCTATCTACTGCGACCTTCACAGCTCTCTCTGTTTTCGATGTTTATAAGGAAAAAGAACAAACCAGGTCTGAAAAATCTAGAAAAGAAAAACCAACATACTTATAAACAAATCAAATTTAGGCAAACCAAGCAACTTGGAACAACTTAAATCCCATAAGAGAGTCAAACCCATGGACTTGATAAATACCTTGGGTAAATGGTATGTTTCCAATGTGGGATCACATATAAGTGGTCCCTAAACCCAATTTGGAACTTCAAAGCAAAAAAACATATGCAACGACAATATTCACAAAGAAATTTCATGAACTTCATAACTTCACATGGAATAGAAAAAACAGTTACTAAACCAAACCTTATATGCAAAGTAAATTACAATCAAATTCATATCAACTAGGATCAAAGGCAAGAACTTAGTGTGATAACCAAGACCATCACATACAAATAATTGTGTTCTATGAAGTAACTCAACAACAACCACCACCAAAAATGTTGTGTGAAACATAAAATCAGTTACATCCATATACAGCTTATGCAAAAGAGAACACCTGCAAATTTGTTTACATGCTACAAAGTCCAAAACCTATTTTATATTATAGTAATTCTATGACCTTATACCACTAATTAGTAGTAGTAGAGATAGCAAAGCAAGGAACCCATCCCTAACTCTATCTCTGCACCAAACAAAATACAAACTACTAGGAACAAACCAATAACACTATGTAGACTAGAGGCAACAAACTCAGAATACGCAGCAATAGAACATTGAAGAGCAAGTGTGAATCGAAAATTTGAATTAGAAACAACAAAGTACCAAATTCAGATTACAATGATCAAGACCCATATACGAATTCATTGAAATATACAAAAACATACAAAGAAAGAGATACGATAGGTATAGGGCACGCACCAAAAGAGGGGTTTCGAGACTGAAAAGGTGCGCTTCGGCCGACAGAAAAGGAAGCAGAAGAGATGGGATTTTGAGGGAGAGAAAGTGCTGGAGAGAGGAGTTGACGGTGGTGGTCTCGCCGGGAAAGAGAACCGGTGGCGGCTGTACGCTAACAGTGACGTTTGTGAATTTCGGAGTTGAGAGAGTCGAGGAGATTTGTGATTTTTGTTTATGTAACGTACAGCAATTTCTGTATGGGCCGAGGATAATATTCGTGAGCCCAACTCGAAGAAAGGCCCAGCCCAATGTTTCGATATGATCTGATCTGATCTGAACTGAATCAACGGTTGAAAAAGGGTAGAACACTAGAACCCATGAGGGATCATGTAGCGTCAAGTGGAAAGGCAAACAGCATGTCGTTCATGTCATAACACTGCATCAAATTAGTACGTTCAGCCTCGCAAATTTTGTATTTGTGTCGTGTTCGTGTTGGAAAACCGAACACGTTTAGTAATCGTGTCACGTTCGTGTTGGACTTTTAACACGCAAGCACGATTAATTAGTTATGTTGTGATTCACATGACACGTCATAAACGCCTTACTCACAATCAAAAGTCAGTTTTGAGGGAGTGCAAAGTGGGCACTTACATAGGCCCCCCAAAGCCCGGGCTTTTCAATGGATTGTGCATAATCAGCTTGAATAATCGAAACGGCTGACACTTGAAAATGGGCCGAAACCAACCTCTTACCAAAGGCTAACAATTTATAAATTATGGTTTATTATTGTAACTGGCCGATTGATTTAGGTTAACCGATTTAGTCTATTTTCATTGGTTTACGATCAGTTACAGTTTAAATCTTTAGGGTCCTAAATTTCATACAACACAGGGCCCTTAAAATCATTGAGACGATCATGCACACAAATGGGGGTATAATTATAAATTATTCCTAATAAAACACATAAAACGTGTTGGTTTCATGTTGTAGAGAGTGTTAGATCGTATTTGTGTCGTGTTGTGATTCACATGTCACGCCCTAACGTTTGACACACACAAACAATCAAGGCCGGCTGTGAGGGAGTGCAAAGTGGACACTTGCATAGAGCCTCCCCAAAACCAGGGCCCTCCACTGGATTGTGCATAATTAACTTGAAGAATCGAAACCAACCTCTTATTAATGGTTAATTTTTTGGAAATTACGGTTTTATAATTGTAACTGTATGATTGGTTTAGGTTAACCGACCGAGTCTATTTTCATTGGTTCACGTATAGTCACGTTTTAAAATTTGTAGGAGCTTAAATTTCACATTTAGCACAATGTCCTTGAAATCCTTGAGACGGTCATGCATACAATTAAGGGTATAGTTGTAAATTATTTCTAATAAAACGCATCAAACGTGTTGGTTTCATCTTACAGAATGTGTTGGATCGTATTCGTTCTATGTCAACATGACTTATCTAGTTATCGTATTAAACATGTTGAGTCACATGCACTTGTTCGATCGAGCAGAACACACGAACAATTTTAAACACGACACGACATGCACGCACAAATTGTCGGGTGGGTACAGGTAAAGGTGAATTGGGTCATAACAGAACAGTAGTGCAACTGCAACACGTAGATGGCGTAAGCAGAAGAGCGATTATATGTGCTCCCACACGCTACCTCTTTCTCTCTCTTCTTCCTTCTTCGTCTTCTTCGTCTCTCTCCTCTCCTCTCCATTCCCCAAACACGTCTCGCCTCTTCACTCCCTTCAAAGCCCTCGCTTTCACTTCTCCGTAAGTTCTCTTTTCACTTTCCTTTTCCTTTTCCCTATAATTTCTTGATTTTTTTCTGTCCACTCAAATTGCTCGATTTCGATTCGTATCATTGTGTTAGCAATTTGATCAACCATCTAATATGTATCGTTGTTTGTGCTCGTATGGTTTGAATCTGGGATTTTTTTGCTGTTTATTTTGAGATTTATTAGTTGCGATGTCTTTGGGTTTTGTTTATGATTCTGTCGATCGATTTTAGGGTTCTTTCCATGATCGATTTATTGGGGTAAATTTCTTTCACGATGAGCTCGATCCATCGTAGACAAATAGATTTGTTTATCTTAGTTGATCAGAAATTTCAGTTCTTTATTCCTGTTTCCTCCTAATTCTCAGAAAACAAGGAGAGCCCTTGTATCGATTTGCTGTTTTGTTGCTGTTGTTGTTTGATACAATGTTAATCTAGCATTAGTTCTCATGATGATTTTTATTTTTGACTAGGTTTGCTTATCTTTGCGCGTGACCCATTCCCTTCTCCAATACCCTAAATCCCCAATTACTTTCTAAACTATATATCCGTACACATAGCTTATAGTACTGAAATGGAGGTCAAGCTCTGGAATGACAAGCGTGAGAGAGAAATGTACGAGAACTTTGCAGAGCTTTATGCCATTATCAAAGCCACCGAGAAGCTTGAAAAGGCCTATATTCGTGACATAATCCCATCGTCCGAATACGAAACTGAGTGCCAAAAGCTGATTGCTCATTTCAAAACCCTGGCCTCCACTCTCAAAGATATCATCCCAAGCATTGAACGGTTTGCAGATACCTATAAGATGGACTGCCCAGCTGCCTTAAATCGCCTCGTCACATCTGGTGTGCCCGCCACTGTTGAGCACCGGGCTGCCTCGACTGCTTCCATGACCACTTCAGCAGCCATTGTGGCTGAGTGCGTTCAGAACTTCATCACAGCTATGGACTCGTTGAAACTGAATATGATTGCTGTTGATCAAGTTCACCCCTTGCTATCAGATCTGTCGTCTTCACTTAACAAGTTGACGATTTTGCCACCAGACTTTGAGGGGAAGACGAAGATGAAGGAGTGGATTTCAAGGTTGTCAAAGATGGGTGCAGCAGATGAGCTGACAGAGCAACAGGCGCGGCAGCTTCACTTTGATCTGGAGTCGTCCTACAATTCATTTATGGCAGCTTTGCCCAATGCTGGTACTTGATTGATTCGGTAAGCATGTATATAACTGGGAAAAGTTTATTTTGTTTGGGTGATTCTATAAAGAGCGTCTTTGCTTCACCTCTGAATCCCAGTGCTTGGCTGGAAGGAATTAGTGATTTATGTCAGTTTAGAACTACTGTTTTTTATTTGATATCAGAGTGATATTTTGTGCTGATCATGAAAAATATATGGTTGAGGTTATATCATTAAAATGCGTTGTAATGTGGTTTCCTTCTCATTCTACTGTGGTTAAGGTTAGGGCTGATTGCCTTGGACAATACTATATGTCATTTTGTGTTTTTGATTGTATATGAGGGGATATACGGGTTGATCTTTAGTATATACATTTCCCTTTTTGTTCCATACATATATGCTATTACTTAGTAATTTATGACTCTATATTTTCTAAATTAATGATTGTAGGTCTGATTTTCTTGTTAGATGATACTCTGTAAGATTTTAATTATCAAAGTGCTATATGTTCTGACTTGAAATATGTGAATGTGATAACTATTTGTTGCTTGTTGCACTTCTAGTGAGCTGACTTGATTTTGGTCAACCAGCTACTTTTATTTGCTAATAAATAATTATAACGGGAGGTCACTGCCTTGATACAATTAGAACTTTCTTTCCCCGGAACTTGTTCCCATCATCATGTGGTTCCAATGTAGTTTAAGATTTTGTACTTATTCCCCGGAACTGTGGATTCGATTGAAATGCTCGGAACTTTCTTTAACTGCAAGTGACTGTTTTCGTCCCTTGATATTAGTGACTGGGTACTAAACAACTCTTTTTGTGACTGTATCCTTAAAAACGTTAAGATTGTGTATAAAGATTATAATTTAGGACTACCTGGATGAAATGGGAGCTATGCTGTATGGGCTTTGGAACATTGAGTTGAGATTCAATTCCTTAGGCGTCTTGATTATTTTTTATTTTAATTGTAGGTGTGTGGAAAGAAAGGAAGGATCTACCAGTTTCTGGTATATTAATATGATATTTTTGGGTCCTGGAGATTAGTTGTATGTATGTTGTTGCCTTAAGAATTATTCAGAGCATCAAGATTTGGTAGCGCTGATCTGATTCTGAATACAGTTTGTTTGTGCAGTTTCCATTTCCTCTTAGACGGTTTCGGAAGTGACATAATACATGCATATTAGTTAGTTGAACTAAGTTTTTTTTTGATAAAGAGTTGAGCTAAGTTACCTTGACTGCAGAGAACGTAAGTGGAACGGAAACATGATTGATGAACGTTAGTATTATAGAGTTTGGAACGTGTAATATTTGTTGGATTCTCGTACGATAAATGAATCCCCTTAATGTCGTCTTCATTGAAACCCATAATTGGGGTCGTTTTCTAGCGTCCAACCTCTTCCTGAATTCTGGTATGGCCTTTCTCTACCATGTTTCACGCTGTGTTCGCCAATTGATGCTCCACAATTTCTCTCTACTAAAGAACATCTTTGTTTCCTCTCATTCTTTCGTTTGAACTACTCTCCAATTACTCCATCTGTTCTAAAATGAGTGTCTTGTTTTTATTTTGTACAAAAATTAAGAATTATAAGATAATTTAGTGTTTCCAATATAATCATCACTTTTCCATCTACACCTCATATACAGATCTGCCATAAATGATAAGGATAATATGGAAAAAATAATAATTTAATAATTTAAAAATAGAAACATGACACTCATTTTGGGACAAAAAATTTAGACAAACATGATACTCATTTTGAGACGGAGTGAGTATTTAAAATAATTAACATATGAAACAAATAAATCAAAACTAGTAATTAAATGTATGAAGATAGTAAAGAAAAAGAAGTTTAGAACGAATCACCAATGATCGTATACACCACGTTACGTTCTGTGCCTACAAATTTATTGGGTGTCTATAAATAAAATGACATTATTGTTAGTTTGATTTTATCTAAGGTATTATCTACATTTTTTTTCTTTAAATTTATATGTAATAAATATAAAATTATGATAAAATAATTCACTATTAGAGCATAACACTGTAGAGGCTCAATTTGGGTCTTATTTGTATTATTCTTATTTTATTGTATGTCAAATCAACAAGAGTAAAAAAAATATATATTACATTGCAGGGACTCAATAAAAATATATTTTTCTGCTTTTTGATTTTTTAGGGCCCATTTCAATGATTACGTGACCATATCTGACTGATTGGTGTGAAAAAAATAATAAAAAAAAAAGTCTACGATTATTCAGAGGGCCCAGCCCTTTAAATGGTTTTTCCACAT
>JAYMTH010002414.1:0-12667 GCA_036897465.1 Pelargonium australe
AGGAGCTATCTGTCATTAGTCAATAGTTCATAACAGCTTAGTGTAATTAACCCTAAAAATAACACACAAGTATTTGTGAAGAAGTAGTTGTTATGTTAAAATATCAAGTCCGAAAAAAGTCACATCCTAGTTCAATCCAAAAGCTTTAATTTTTATATTAGTGGTGGCCGAAATATTTTCTGGCAATAAGAGAAAACCCTAAGGGCATTTATGCCATTTGAAAAACATAATTTACATGTACACAGTGCACATCACAAACAGCCCCAAAATACGTAATGAACCCTATAAACAAACTGAAACAGCCCAAAATTCCCAGCCGTCTCTCTCCGTTCTGCGCTGAACCATGACGAAGACGACGATGATGAAGATTGCGGTCCGTAGATACGCCGCCGCCGCCGCCGCATTTTCCGATGGCCAAGGTACCGCCTTTCTTCACTCCTACTCTCAAACTTCACAAAATCCCCCAGCTGCTCTTGAAAATGTGGAGAACCGTGACTCGTTGACCTATATTCTATCTGATTTCAATCGAATGCTTAAATCTGAACCATTGCCATCAATCTTCGAGTTCTGTAAAGTCCTCACCAAGCTGAGCTCCATGGGTCACCACTCTGAGGTGCTTTCTCTGTACAGAGAAATGAGCTTGAATCCTGTTCGTGTTCCTATTAATTTGTTTACTTTCAACGTTGTTATTAACTCTTGTTGTCGATTGATGAATGGTGTTGGTGTTGATTACGGTTTATCGCTTTCTGGAGCCATGGTTAAAAATGGGTTTGATCCTGATATTGCAACCTATACTCATCTGATTAAGGGTCTATTTTCGGAGAAGAGAAATGGTGAAGCGATTAGACTGTTGCGCATGTTGAATAAAACTGGTCAGCCACTGCCTTCAATCTTTGAACTTTGTAAAGTCCTCACCAATATGAGTAGAATGGGACACCACTCTAAGGTGCTTTCTCTGTACCGAGAAATGAGTGTAAATTCTGTCCCTTTCAATATGTTTACGTACAATGTTGTTATTAACTCTTGCTGTCGGTTGAGGAATGGAGTTGGTTATGGTTTCTCTCTGTTAGGAGCCATTGTTAAACATGGTTATCAACCCGACACCATAACCTTTAGTCATCTGATTAAGGGCCTACTTTTGGAGGGAAGAAGTGCTGATGCCCTCCGACTGTTTCGCACGTTAACTAAATTCTGTAAACCAGATGTGTTCACTTACGGAATAGTTATTAACGGGCTATGCATGAAGGGAGATGTCGGTATGGCTATTGAAGTGCTCAGAGATATGAAAGTTCAAAGTTGTGATCCAAACACCGTGATTTATGGCGCAATACTTGATGGGCTTTGCAAGACTGGAAGGGTTGATGTGGTTTTCAGTCTTGTTGGTGAAATGGTCAAGGAAGCTGTTACGCCGGATAATATCACCTTTGGAAATCTTATCAAGGGGCTATTTTTAGTGGGTGCTGGCAATGCTGGTCTCAAATTGTTTTACAACCTACCTAAAATTATGAGAGATGTTCAACGTGATCAAATCACTTATGGAATTGTAATTGATGGGCTATGCAAGATGGGGAATATGGATGCAGCTGTTACATTGTTCAAATATATGAGTAAAGGAAGTTGCAACCCAGATAAGGGGATATATACTGCACTCATGAATGGTCTCTGCAAGAATAACAGGGTAGATGAAGCTTTCATTTTGCTAAAGGAAATGACTGCAAAAGGCATTTTGCCAAATGTAGTAACATATAGCACACTGATAAAGGGGTTATGCGTTACGGGGAAGCTTCAAGAGGCATGGGAACTCTTCAACTATCTTCCTATCATAGGTATCCAGCCTAATGTTATTACGTATACCATTATGATTCACGGGCTTTGTCAAGAGGGATTTTTAGAGGAAGCTAAGGAATTGCTGGCTAAGATGGAAGAAAATGGTTGTAAACCAGATGATGTGACTTTTAATACAATCATATGCGGGTTTCTAAAGTGGAACCAGAGATACGATGCAGTGGAACTTATAATGAAGATGGTTGAGAGGAAATTCTCTCCAAGCGCCTCTACGATATCCAAGGTGGTGAATCTTGTCGGAGCTAACCAGATCATGAAATGAATTGATTTATGAGCTGGTGGACGACTTTCTAGGTGCATGTTCAGATATCACTAATTCATTCACATAGACAAGCTTACAGCGGGAGTTGGGTTCAAGACAACAAACTCAACATTTTCAGAGAAACAGTTTTTGTATTGTCTGTGGCTCCTCCATGTGGTTTTGTGTTGCTGCCCAAGTGGATGATTCCTGAATAAAGTAAGTGTATATGTATCTCTTGTGCTCAATTATTATTATTATTTTTTTTGTAATGTTGATTAATATGTCTTATGGTCGCGTGAATTTGCTCGAATGCAACAGCTCTTCCTGGCTTTCAGACCATAAACTCAAATACCAAAGCCACGGAAATTAATACTTGAATAGACGGTTAAGTATTAGACAAGATTCTGGTGCTTGGTATTTCTCAAGCCTTCACATTTAGTAAAATAAAAACTTCCATTTGATATCCAAACGTTACAAACACTTAAATTTTTGCTTAATGGTGTTTTGTGTTATCAATTTATAAGAAATTGGCCTCATAGCAACCGTTATGACTACACGAAATGCTAATGATGTTTGGGAATCACAATGTTGTGAAAAAAAAAAAACTGAGGGAATTTTTTTGTTATAACTAACACATATTATAAGTATTTGTCATATTTTTTACCATGTCATGGATATTCTAAATCTATTTTGAGATGTTGCTTTTCAATTGTTGGAAAGCATACATTGCCCGATGGATATTTCTCTAAATGGCTGAATTATGGGTATTGTTATCTTCTTTGTGACTTTAGTGTGAAGCTTATTTCTAGTTCCAAATTCCTTGTTAATTTATATTTGACACACTTTATTGTCGAGTAATATGGGGTGATGCATTGTAGAGAATAATACAAGCAGAATTTAAAGTACATGGAGTAGTAATGTTTTTGAGTTTTGAAAGAGGAAATGCTAGTCTTTTTGTCCCTAGACCTGGAATCATTGCTGAAGCCATCTCCTCTAATACCATAACTCTTAAAGCCTTCGGATGCAAGGATATTTTTTGTCAGCCATCTGTTTCACTCAGGTCCTAGTGATTTTTTTGTTCTTATTGTTGATGCTTTATATTTGCTTGTGCAATCCTCATAAAATATCTTCGTCTCAGAGTCTGGACTTCGGAGTAAGGCCGAGAACAGAAGTTAGTGGGATGTAGTCAGTTGCAGGAAAAAAACTTGCCTTGCGGCGGTGCAGAATAAAAAACTGGGATGCTATTGCTAGGGAATAGTCTTCTAACCCCTTATCATGTTTCGTGACTGAATGAAGAATCTCTGTTTGCTTCGTTTTCTGATCCAATCCACGGTGCCATCCTGGATCTATTTAAGTAACCACCCACACGTTTTTGGTTTTTTGGATTGCATACATTGGATAAGTCCACTGGAATCTTTGTCAAGTTGTTGCCGTGAAGAATTCCTGATATCCTTTTATGGTTTTATTCAACTGCAGGGCAGTTTCTTTGATGCTTACCAGCCTACCCTGCTCTTGTTGCTGCTTTTGTTGCTACCACCTGCTTACTCTATCATGTTTTTCTTTCTTTCTTTCATAAACTTGTTAATTGTTATGTCTTGGTTGTTTCTAGGAAACCATTATTTGTACCTTTGCCTCTCTTTTGGTGATTTTTAACAGTATCTCTTGTGTGTCAGTCTGTATTGCTTAACCTATGAAACTCTTGGTACTATAGATAGGAAACATATCTGACAATGACATTACCAGTCTTGTTTGGCATATTTCAGTATATAATGTTTCTGTTGTTGGTTCCATTGGTTATTTGAGCTTGTGACCTTTTCCTGCTGTTGTAGACCGGGGTGAACTTTTTCTTATATATTTGACTCACTGCATTAATTTCCATGATTTAAATATTTTTGACATTCGTAATAGAACTGATTGTACTGCTTTTTGATAGCGTATCATTGTCATCATCTTGTGAAGTTGTGATGGAAATGTCAAGGTGTAGCCATGAGTGGTTGACCTGATAGGTTTGGTTTGTATTTGTAGGATGGTGCCGAATTATTTTTCAGGATTAAGAGAAGTACTCAACTGAAGGAGCTCATGAATGGATATAGTTGATCAATACTCAGTGGAGATGAACTCTCTCTGTTGCATTCTTGTGTGATGGTTGCAGAGACTCCGGAAGAGTATCACACACCCTCTCAACACAATTCTATTTCACAAGCAATTGACTGGAACAATGAAGATTGAAAAGATGACCGTTGGAGCTATAAAAACGACAACGTATTGAAGTCTGGCAATGAGAACTGCAAAATAAGAAAGGACAGCATTTGATTTAATGAAGAGGAAAACAGAGGAGGCAAAGCTTGCTTGAGTGAGAAAGCACAGAATTGTGTTAGTAATTTCTGTATTGTCTTGTTTCTTTTGCAATGCAATTTGTGATGATTGCTTGAGTTTTATTTTGTATTACCACCTCCTTGAGTTCAATGAAACAACCATGGAAGTTTTATGCAGAGGCAATTCTGAGTGTGTTATTGTTTCCTTATTCTTTGTTCTAGCTTGTTCATTATCAGCATACCATTGACTCCATCACATGTTATACAATATGAAATAGAGTTATTTTCATATAGATGTTTATCTAAATGAATGAATATGAATATGAATAGTGGAATGATAAATTTAGTTTTAACTTTGAAGCTGATACCTAGTTCCAATTTTGTTTTCTAATGTTTTTGTACACATTTTATTGTCTTAAGCCTAGAGTGATGCCATATAGATATGAAGAATTTTGGTTGATAACTCTTGGACATTTGAAAGTGGAAGTACACAGATTAAAGGTAAAACATCCCCAATGGTCCCTGAATTATCCTGTTTGTTCCAAAATAGTCGCCACGAGGGCGTGCCCTTCCGGTTCCCGGAAAACCCGGTATACGTGGGAGCATTTATACGACTTCTTAGACGCACGAGTGCTCACCGAGCAACATATATGGGCAGCAGTGACAGAAAAAGTCCAAAATGAGGCCCTCAATTGTATTAACGGTGATGTTTTTATGTGGAAGAATTTGTGGAAGGCACTGAGTGATATTTTTGACGTTGAATTCGTGGAATTTAACGAGAGTGAACGATTTGATATAGTTGAAAGGTTAAAGGGAAAGGAAAGGTTTAGGATGCCATAGTGGAGAAGCATGGACTGCACAAGGAAAAGTTGGGAGGAAATATGTTGTTTTGAACACCTAAAATTTGGTGTCAACTTGGAGGTTCAATTTATAAGTAGCATGAACAAGAGTCGCAAATTCGGATTCTCCGGTCATGTTGATACGTTTAAAAGTATCTGATTGTGGATAAATAGGCTTAGAGGAATGAAAGTTATACCCTAATGAATGTAAGCTATGAAAAACTCTAATAAGTTCAAACAAATAAATTATGTTTGATAACATCATCTCTCCTTATCAAAATAAATAAATTTCAATAGTGGTCCTATAATGAGTTAGTATCTTTAAGTTTATTACTACGCATGTGTATAAAAATAGAAGAAAGAATATATCATGTTAATTAATTTCTCCTTATTTTTTTTTTTTCAAAATAGAAACATCAACACCTATTTTCGACTTGGACTATTGTCAGAATCATTGAGCTCTTAAAATGTTCGAGAACTCTCCCACATGTAGAGAAAGCATGCATATTCATTAGATATTGTACCAATAGGAATTGACAATATGTCTCTAGCCATTTTTGATAGGACAGGAAATCTAAGAGAATTGATTTTGCACCAATGTAGACTCATTTTCCTAACATTTAAATCTCGTCATTCACAATCGAGATTATTATGTGGGCAATGCATCTCATGTGGAATAGTTTAACACCCAACATATATAATGGATGACCAGCTCAACATTTTTTCTCTCTCAAATATGCAGTAACAATCATTTCTTGATGTATTGTCCACTGTCGAACGTACACATTACTCTATCAATTTCTCATTCCATTAGACAAGCTTCCGTATGTCCTCCCCCTTGTGACTCGATATGGGACAAAAATTCATATGTTTTTTTTGTGCAAAATCCAATTGTCATCAATGAAATGAGTAGTTAGGTACATGTAATTATTTTGTTGATTAGAGGCCAAGTCTCATTTGTTGTTAATGAAACTCTTAATTACCCAAATCTTAAACAATGTTTTAGTTTGTCTTTTTCAGCTTCATACAAGCTCATAACATTTCTATAGACTAAAACATGGGACAACATTCAAACACAAGTAACCTAAACCCTCTGCCTCAACACGTCTTTCTACAAGTTGCTTGATCC
Source organism: Pelargonium australe (assembly GCA_036897465.1). NCBI lineage: Eukaryota > Viridiplantae > Streptophyta > Magnoliopsida > Geraniales > Geraniaceae > Pelargonium > Pelargonium australe. Next base: position 6,370 of record JAYMTH010002414.1, read on the forward strand.
AAACTTCAGAGTTTCGGAAATCTCTCGAGTCCATTTTCAAATTTAAATGATAGTAACTTCTGGTTACTATCAGTGTTCAAGTTATTCCCATTTTGTTTTTGGGCTGTTTTCGTGTTGTTCTTTGTACTTTTTTCACCTTTTTAGGCCGTAATAAAAGAGTACTGCTTTTCCAAAGTGAATACAAGAAGTAGTGTGTATATCATTACTTACAATAGGAATTGTGAAGTGGTCTCATACTGCTGAATTCACCCTCTCAACTTCAGAATTAGTAACAACTCTTCCTCTTATTTCCTTTGCTTGGATGAGGTCTAGGCAGTTTCACAAGTTGTGTAATTTGTTGTGACTCATTAGGATTTTTTTGAAACAAAATGAACAAAATCATAAGTTACACAATATATTATATAAGGAAATGAAAGATAACATAAGTATAGTTCAGAAATCATAAGTGATAATTCCACTTTACATGATCAATATTTGCCTCCATGTGTAGATTCATAAATCCAGAGTAAGAGGGTGCCAAGAAGTGAGAAACATGTTGTAAATTCGAAATTGTTATTTTGAAATTACAAGTGTGCGTAATTGTAAATTCGAAATTGGAATAAAATCTTTTACTCATTTACAAACCCTCATTAGAAAACCCTACATGAATATTCAACAGTAAACACCCTTAAAGCATTTAGCATTAACTAATTTAAAATCCCAAATACAAAACTTACATTATTTGGAACCCTAACTCAAAATTAACATATGAAGCCAAAAAAACAAGTAGCAAAATTCAAAATCCGGTTTCAAATTGTTATTTGATTAGTTTCATTGTTTCAACTGAGGACAAGTGCAGACCAAATGACAACCCATGCATAGATAAGAGCTTCTTAGACTTAGAATAACAGAACGAAAAACATACGATGAGAACATGATCAGATGGTCCAAGAAACGAAAGAGGTTTGATTCTTTTAGTTTCTTTGATGTCGTTGGGACTCAATATTAGATCCGTACCCCACATGTTGGTCGGTTTGGTTTATGATCGGTTTGGCTTAAATGAAACAGAGAACCACACGGATTTAATCGGTTTGGACGAAATGAGAACCGCATACGGTGACATTTTTCCGGCTCAGTTTGTTAATTGATCGGTTCAGTCGGTTTACTCTTTCTTTCTTTTCCTTCCTCTTCTCCTCACCAAACCGAACCTTCTCTGATTTCACTGTCTCTGTGTCAATTTGATTTCACCATGGCAGCAACCACCTCACTCTCAATCGCAGCCTCTCAGTTATGAACTGAAGAGTGACGGGTTGGTTTGAAGAATCGCACGCCTCAAACCATGGCCCTCTCCAGAGCCTTCTCCGCCATCCTAAAACCCCTCCGCCACCGCCAATCTCTTATCCGCCGCATGAGCAATGTCCCGGAAAACACCGTCTACAGCGGCCCTCAGTCTCAAAACCCTAACCAGCGGGTCACCCTCACTACTCTCCGGCAGATGCACAAGAAGGGCCAGCTCATCAGTGTCGTCACCGCCTACGACTACCCCTCCGCCGTCCACCTTGACTCTGCCGGTATCGACATCTGCCTCGTCGGCGACTCAGCCTCCATGGTCGTCCACGGCCACGACACCACCCTCCCTATCACCCTTGAAGAAATGCTCGTCCACTGCCGCTCCGTCGCTCGCGGCGCCAGACGTCCCCTCCTCGTCGGCGACCTTCCCTTTGGGACTTATGAGTCCAGCACCGATCAGGTTAGTTGATGCAAAATTGATTGAGTATTGGAATGAATGGAAAGTGTGTGTGGTTCAATTTTGATTGTGACTTGTGGTTAGGCTATTGATACAGCGGTAAGGGTCTTGAAAGAAGGGGCAATGGATGCAATTAAGCTGGAAGGAGGATCTCCGTCGAGGATCAAGGCGGCTAGAGCTATTGTGGAGGCTGGAATTGCAGTGATGGGACATGTGGGGCTTACACCTCAGGCCATTAGTGTTTTGGGGGGATTTAGGCCCCAAGGCAAAAGTGTTGCTGGTGCTATTAAGGTTTATGAGATTGCTCTACTGTTTTTGTAGCTAGATTTTATCATGGTGTGTACTGTTTTTATTGAGTTGGTTTGTTGTCTGTAGGTTGTGGAGACTGCACTTGCTTTGCAGGACTCTGGGTGTTTCTCAGTTGTTTTGGAGTGTGTCCCGCCGCCTGTGGCTGCTGCAGCAACATCTGCTCTTCGGATACCCACCATAGGAATTGGAGCAGGACCTTTCTGCAGCGGACAGGTTTGTCCAAGCTTTTTCTAGTTTTTATATTTTACATTGGCAAATATTTGTTTAGTGGTTCCTTTTGTTGCTGTTTATATTGTTTGATTAGGTAGTAGAGTTATGTGATGATATCATAAGCTTATCTCTTATTTCTAGCTTGGATTTTCTCTTTAATTTTGGTATTTTTTGCTAAATTAAAAGTCTATCTTAGTGAATTTATGAGTATACTTGACAGTTTTTCCTGAAGCGTCTCTTTCTTTGGATTGTTTGAAGATAGTGGATTTTTGTCATCATTGTTTTCACCTTCATATTGCTGTCTGTAAATCATACTCTGTTTTAATAACTTTAATTGTCATGTGTTCTGGAAGAAGAAAAAGCCACCTAGCACACGATATAAGTTAAACAAGGGTCACTAATAATGTAGTTTTCTGTATTAATCGATTGCACTTGTGACCCACCTTAGTAAATTGTTTCAATGTAGAAAACCAAAAAAAAGTTTGCTTAGCTTAGGTTTGCTGCTTTTATGAAGGCTAGGAGTGGTAAGGTTTTCAAGAATCACTAGAAATCTTTCAACTGATGTATAAGGAAGTTACGAAAGATGGGCTCTTGAAGAGTGATAGACAACTCAACATTGCAACAGTAGTGCATGGTCATTTTGTTGGCTTCGAGAATCATAGTCAATGGTGAAATTTTGGTTACTGAAGTTGCGCAAAATATAGGGGATTGATCTAGCCAACCACAGACTAACATGTGTTCTCGAGTAACATTTCATTCCTCTTATTTTTGTGTCGGGACTCCCATACTCTAGGCAATATGGACTAGGTTGCAAATATTATCAGCTAGATAAGTCATAGACTGAATGATTCCTCAGACCTAAATTGAAGATCTACACACCAAGAGGCCCAAGACTGATTCTTGATCGGATTCATGCTCACAGGCAGTCCTCTGTCGGTCTGTCCAAAGCTTCCACGCTCGCACGCTGGACGGGTTTGAGTCCCTCCTTAACTGTGCCTCATGCGCCTTCAAACCTTCCAACTGTTTGCCTTCGTGCATGCTCGGATCTCCCCTTCACATCTTCCTTGGTACTCCATCTTCCTTGCAAACTTCCCCACGCGTGACTGCATCCTCTAAGTTAACCTTGTGTCTCCAAAAAAAATTCTACCTATTTCCTTTGCGCGAGTGCACATGATCATTTACAGTAATGCCTTGGGTACCTCCCATTTAGACATTCCAAAACCCCCGATTAGGCAGAGGTTTCTTCACAACTAAATCAAGATGACAATGTCACTCGATTATGAAGCTCTTACAATCTCTTCTAGCAGAGTATTGGGGTCTGAAATGCTAATTGGTAAATATAATTTTTATAAAATAAGTTCTACATGCCTCAACACCTTCTCGACATGCTCCAACATGTTTTTGAATGAAAAGTATTTATAAAAGAACCTAGTTATTTTGTTCATAAATTGTAATAACTTGGTTTTATATTATTTGTTTGTGGGACATTATTTGTTTTGTTATTGAACTTGTGAAAATGAGTTGAAATGACATGGTTTACGTATTTGATTTGAATTTATGCTAATGTCTTTACTCGTTTATTTGATTTTATTGCATGTTGAAAATGAACTTGTGTCAACTTCTAAAATGAGTTAAGTTCCACAATAGAGGTAAACATGATACTCACGCTGGGGGATGACATTCGGGATCCTCAAAGAGTCAAGGCGACCAAATAGAAAGGTCACTTGTGTTGAGTCAGCTCTTGGGTCTCTTAGGTGTGCTCGTTTCAGCTAATTAGATTATATCTGGACATGCCTCATGTTGAGTATAGATACCTTTTTTATCATTTGGAGACAAAGATGGTCACTTTGGCGTTCATGTTTACATAGTATTGATTCTAGTACTCCCTTAGTCGTATGTTGTGTTAGTATCCATAGTGTATGCTCAAGGATCTGCTAGATAGATCATTCCAATTTGGGATGCTGATTATCCAGCATGAATTTTTAAAATATCTATGACTTTAAGTTTCTTTTTGTTATGGTATATCAGTGAAACAATGCGGATTAAAACTAACACAAAAAAGAAGGGAAAACTGACACTTTTCTACCTGTTTTTGGCCAAGTATTTTTTAAGTATTCCATATCGAAAGAATGTGGGTTATCACTTGATATACTAGTTGCCCCCTTCATCCATCAGCTTAGACTTTTGGGTTAAAGTAAAGTTTATCAGGATATGAAAGTCGTTGGTCTTGATCCTATGTGGCCAGTTTGTTTGCCTCCCTGTTAATTCTTGGTTGAACTCCATGTCCCGTTGTGTTGTTGGGCCTGCATATGGGGGAATGTTGAAGTATTGGATTACAGTTTAAAGGTATTGGAGCAAAAACTATTTGTAACCATTGTGTACAATCCAGATTCGATCTTCCCATCTAAAGTTGCAAGGGGATACCCAACTTCTTAAAGGTGTCCTTGGAGAATTTGCTTATGATTTATGAATAGCTTCAGCTGTATAGCACTAAGAGTTGATGGTTGCTTATTTGAATTATTTGCTAACATTGTTTCTTCTCTACATGGACATTGGCGTTTCAACATAGTTTTGTTCCCTTATTGTTGTTTATTAGAAAATAGTTGAGCAAGACAAGTAGATTTTAGGAGACAAGACAAATAATCAATGGTTTCCAATGGATGCAGGTGCTAGTTTACCATGATCTACTAGGGATGATGCAGCACCCACATCATGCCAAGGTCAAGTATTGGTTTGATGGTTTTTGCTCATTCTGTTGAATAGCCAACATTTATAGAGGTTGCTCTCCCTTTTGCAGGTTACTCCTAAGTTCTGCAAACAGTATGCACAGGTTGGAGATATTATCAACAAAGCTCTAGTGGAGTACAGAGAAGAGGTTTCGAAAGGGTCATTCCCTGGTCCTGACCACAGCCCCTATAAAATCAATGCTGCTGATGTTAATGGTTTCTTGAGTGAGTTACAGAAAATGGGACTGGACAAGGCAGCATCTGCAGCTTCCGAAGCTGCAGAGAAGATGAGTAAAGCTGAATAACACGACAGGATATATGGTCATGGAACCTGTAGCTTCATTCCAAAAATTTCAGAGCATTTTTGGTTAGTTTTGCAACTATCTTCTTAGCATGTGAAATACCTAAATACAAAAGTACATGAGACGGGAGATTAGGTTCAGGATACGTGTATCATGGCAAAAGATTTTGGTATCTTTTTATTTGAGTTCAACCAGCCTTCCTCCCATGCCAATGGGTCCAGTTCCACGAAAGCCAAAAAAAACGTGTCTTTTCCCCATTAATGACAATTATGGATTCGTGAAATGATATCTATGCCATCCCACTTTAAAATGAGTGTCTTCTTTCCGTTCTGTTTATTACAAACTGCATCATTATCGTGTCATTTCATCAATTTTTAGTTTAAAGATTCATCATATGAGAAAACCATACCTTGACGTAATGAGATATTTTGTGCACATTTTGTGAATTAAGTTTTATGTTTGCTAGGTTGAAGCATGTTCATAAATTTGTGTTTGAGCTGCTTAATTATTCAAGGTATTTTTTTTATATGGTTGGACATTCTTAAATATTTTCATTTAATTTGAATAAAATGGTCATATGAATCATTCTAAATAGGTGTACCATATAAGATGGAGTTTCGGAGAACAAAATTTTATGGCTGGAAATCTTTTGCTCCACAAATAAGTAACTCATCGTAATCTTGTTTATGATGTTTGAATTCATCCATGGAGTTGTTGAATGCAGGGTTGTCTCAATGCAAAAGCTAATAAACCATTGATAACAGATGCAGACAGAAACGACCATTACCATATATGTAGATACAGAAGATAGTATAGACGACGACTCATTCTGGCTCGATCGGGTAAACATATTCCACACATAACACAATATATATCAAAACACAGGTGCAATTAATGAAAAAAAGGATGTCTAGGGCACGTTCCGAAAGTTTAGCTGCGCCGAATTCTGCAACCGCCGCCATTGCCTTTACTGCAACTGGAGTGGGGCTGCCTTCCACTGAAGAAGACGACCTTCTTAATCGTTC
>JAYMTH010002415.1:0-12666 GCA_036897465.1 Pelargonium australe
TTATTAATTATTAAATTCGTGTAAAGTACCCGTGCATCGCACGGGTGTATAAACTAGTTTATCTAAATTCCAAAACAAAACAAAATATATACACAAAAAATACAAACTGCCAACACATATCACTCTATCTTCAGTACCTATCTTCTTCCTCCTAAACCTTTCACTGTTCTAAAGAAACAACCTGCAACACTGTTCTCGCACAGCACAAACCATCCATTAATCTGACAAAAAACCATTCCTTTGACAAGTCACGGTGCTTAATTTTCATTCTGTGCAAGTTTGCATGAACCAATCTCCGCACACGCTATCTCTCCAATTTTCTGAACCATAAAGCTCTATTTTTCTGAGTCTCAGACACTGTCTCGGGTGCGTTGGTGGTTATGTTTCAGGGGATGATTCTCGAAACCACATCTGGGTCGGACCCAAAAACCGCCGATCTGTTCTGGGTTTGGTGAAGAAGACGAGCTAAAAGGCCATGGAGGTCGAGAGAGTGACACAATTGTTGCTTCTCTGGTGCAGAGTCCGTACAACTCGTGTGGCTCTCGTGGGTGGAAACCACACCGCATCCAGGTTCTCAACCCGCTAAGATTCGTGTTTCTTTACGCAGGTTCGTCGATTTTCGACTCTTCGCAATTGGGTATTTGCTGGGTTTGCAAGCTGAGCTGTTTTTGGAGCTGTGGGAGATTGGGATTTTCGTAATTTTTGGTATGGAATCGGCTCGTGGGTTCGCCGTAGCCATGGCCAGGCACTGGAACGGCGGTGACAGTGGCGCGGGCTTAAATCACGACACCATTTTGGTGTTGAAGCTTCCAGATCCGGAGGCAATGCGAGTCATGTCCCGGTCGGTGTTTTTGGCTCTGGTGATTCTTGCGTTGCCTTATGTTGGGTTTATTTTGACTGAACCTTCTTCAAGTTCATACATTTCTTGTTATGAGTTGCACAATGGTTCTGATTTGATCAGTTTTGAGCTCATGGATTTGGTTCTTGAAGATTTGGCCAATGAGGGTCTGCTCTATAAGGGCCATAAGGGGATTATTGTGAGCTCTGGCTTTGAGGGTTCTGTAGATAGTGCTCGGTTCTTGAATGTCAAAGATGTTGATATGGTGATGAAGTTTGATTTGGAGTACCTGAGCTCGGTTTTTGAAGAAAGTTATGATTTTGTGTTCATATCAGGTTCAATGAGTGCTAAAGTAGTGGATAGCCTTGTGAAAATTGGCGGGATTGTTGTAGTTCAATTGAGTGATGAGCATTCAAATGCTCTCCAAGAACAATCAAACTATAAGATTGTGTATATTCGTAGATTCGGTTGTACTGTTTTGGCATTGAAGAAATTGGGCAAAACTGAGGAGCCAATTAGATACTCAACTAGGATGATTTGCAAGATGGCATTGAAGGCCAAAAAAGAGGTTTTGAAGGGCCTAGAAGATGTGCTTCTTGAACCGCCGAGAGGCCCTGAAGTAAATTCGAATGAGCTTTTGAAGAAATTTCGATACCTCCCTGACTTGTTGGGTGATTCTCTTGAGGACTACCCAAGTCGGATTTTCATTAACGTGGGCTTTCCCAAGGACAAGCACAGGATAACGGAATGGTTTCAACAGAACTACCCAACTAGAAATAAGGATTTTGACATATACAATCTGGAGACAGTGTCTGAGGAAGAGACAAGGTTATTGGTTTCTGGCATTGATATCTCGGATTGGTTAAGAAAGAATGTGAGAGGACATGATTACGTTGTGATGAAGGCGGAAGCAGAAGTAGTGGAGGACATGATTGCAAAGAGGACGATATATTTGGTGGATGAGCTATTTCTGGAGTGCAAGAACCAATGGCAAGGAGGGAAGAGAAGTAAGAGGGCTGATTGGGAGTGCTTGGCATTGTATGGAAGGTTGATGGATGAGGGGGTTGCTGTACATCAATGGTGGGATTAAGAGACCTTATGGGTTAAAATTTTGGTTTAGGAATGAGATAAGATTCTCATTAATCATGTTTGGATTAAGCCTTTTAGTTCATGAGAAAGGTGTCGGAAATGAGAATCACATTCCTACTCTCAAATTTTAATCCAAACGTCGCCTTAATGTTCTTCCCAGCAATGTTGGTTGATGCTCTCTGTTGCATGAGTTTGGTTTTCATGTTTTTATACTCCATGGTCTCTTAACAACATTTGGTATTTCCTGAGGACAGTTGATCCTGTTCTTTGCATGGTTTGATACATGTTGTTTTTGTAGTTTAATGTCTTTGGGGCTTAGATGGCTTCTTGTTTTCATGTTTCATTGCTCTCTCCCTTTCAAGTGTATATGGGTTTCTAGGGAGAGAACTAGTTGTGGGTCTTTTTACACTTAGTTCAAGTTTCTTGTATTTGAAAATAAATGAAATTTGTATCTTTGAATATGAGATGTTTGGATACTTAGAAAAGTATCTCATTATCTATTTCATATTGATGTGCAAGTCCTTTGCAACGAGTCTGACTTTGTGCTTAACAAACTATAAAGATTGACGGCCGAAATCATTTAAAAAAAAAATGAGAGATGAAAAGTTTGAAAATGGAGAGACACGACCATGCACAAAGAATAGACAACATTGCTCCGCTCCAATGAGATTATTGAGTGAAACGACTTAATTCAAACTAACGAGAAAACGACACTACCAATAATTATATTTTGAATGAATTTGTAGAATTAAAACTCTCACTCAAAAATTGATCACATGAAATTATTGAGACAAATGTGAGTGAAAAGTTTGAGGCCATGTGATCTTTTTGTTAGTTTTGTTGAGCCCAAGAATGAGTATTTTTATATAAATATATGTATATAGCCAAGCCTATCTAGACTCCACAATTGGTGTGTTTTTGTGGCTCTAACTCACAAACACAACAGTCTCTCTCTCTCTTGTTCTCTGTGATCTACACGCACAGCGCTGAGCCTCCCGCCGCAGCTGCCATGGCAACCACCGCCAGAGTGATAGCTTCCGCCACCGCCACCGCCACCGCCACCACTTGCTTGCTCTCCAAACGCCGTTTCGCTCCCAAGCAGATATCTCTTTCTCGCGGTCTCTGCTTCTCCAGCAAGAGACCATCGCTGTCATCGAAAAGGTTTTTCACTTGCCGAGCCATTCGCAACCCGGAGCTCAAGATCAACGAGGAAGGCCAGCCTGAAACCCTCGATTACCGAGTTTTCTTCGTCGACAATTCTGGCAAAAAGGTTTACTCTCCGTTTCTTACTTGTGACTTCTCATGTGTTCCTTCCCGAGAAAATGTGGATTGAATTGGACTCTGAGCGATTCGATTTTATTCGAGAAAGTGCAGATGTGAAGAAAAAGATTGAAACTTTTTTTCACTACTTTGATTTTGCTAAAAATGAGTTTGATCCCTAAATAAGAGTCTGGCTTGATGGATTTGGGTTAGTTTTCATTTTATTTCGTTGGACTCTCATGTGTTCCTGCATTTGAGTTCTGCTTGTTTCCCGGGAAAATGTGAGTTAGTCGGGTTATTGGTGGTGGTTGAGTAAAATGTAAATGGTAGCAGATGTGAAAAATATTGAAACATTTTTCTAGCTATATTTATTCTGTTCAAATTAGCCTGATCCCAATACTATAAGAGTCTGGCTTGATGGATTTAGCTTAGTTTTCTTTTTCATTTCATTGGATTCTCATGTGTTCCTGCATTTGAGGTCTGCTTGTTTCCTGGGAAATGTGGGTTGAATTGAATACTTGGTGTCTGAGTTTAGTTGGGCTATTGGTGGTTGAGTAATTGGTGGCAGATGTGAAAAAAATGAAACTTTTTTTAAGCAATATATATTCTGTTCAAATTAACCTGATCCCTTATACTATAAGAGTTTTGCTTGATGGATTTAGTTTAGTTTTCTTTTGATTTCATTGGATTCTCATTTGTTCCTGCATTTGAATTCTGCTTGTTTCCCGGGAAAATGTGGTTTGCATTAGATGCTTAAAGTTCTGAGTTTAGTTGGGTTATTGTTGGTTGTTGAGAAAATGGATTGGTGGCAGATGTGAAAAAGATTGAAACTTTATTTTTTTACTCTATATGTATTCTGTTCAAATTAGCTTGACCCCTAATACTAAGAGTCTGGCTTAATGGATTATGTTTTTTTTTTTCCACTTCAGTTTCATTTTGTCACCAGAAAGGTGTGAAAAATGTCTGAGATTCTATATCAAATAAATGTGTTTGTGTTCACTTTGGTTGCTCAGTAGATATGAGAGAAATGTTACCATAAGATTTATAAAAAGCTTGAATGAATAATAGTTCCGAATTTGGGTGACCGCCTGACTGGTATAGCAAGGAAAGCCGCGGGCAATAAAGAACTTTTAGTATTTAGGATTAAGAAAGTTATAGAACTAAGGTATGTTTGGATTATAAGTTTTTGATGACATAATTCAAACAAGAAAAATTATAATTTCAATCCCATTCCCAATCTTGATTAGTATTCCTGAACATTTTTTTTTTAATCCAAACACTAAATAAAAGAAAGAAAAAAAAACGTCTTTTTTGCTCAAATGACCGATATTATAAAATTTACAAAGTTGGTTTGTCTTTTAAACTGTACTGATGAATGAAATATAATATGCTCTGAGCTCGCCAAAATATTTCAGGTTTCTCCTTGGCACGATATTCCACTGCAATTGGGTGACGGCGTCTTCAACTTTATTGTTGAAATACCCAAAGAATCAAGTGCGAAGATGGAGGTTGCCACCGATGAATCTTTCACTCCCATCAAGCAGGACACCAAGAAAGGAAAACTTCGATACTATCCGTAAGATATTTTGTTTCCTCATATGTTTCTTTTTGTTCCCATCCTGATTCAATTTCCCGCAGAAAAGTTGCTGGCAATATTGATGTTGAATGTTCAGGTGTCATTCTATGTGAATCAAACTTCTTGCTTTATCCCGCACGACCCTTGACTGAAAAACAATGCATGCTTTCCCAATATTTGCTCGTTCATATTATTCAGTGCCTGCCTGCTTTTGACAAAATATTATTGTGAATCATTTTATTGTCGTTCCTCAGCTACAATATAAATTGGAATTACGGATTGCTTCCACAAACATGGGAAGACCCATCTCTTGCAAACCCTGAAGTTGATGGGGCGTTTGGAGATAATGATCCAGGTATGTTACTGCATATTTTGGAGCTTTATCATCATATCATGTACTTTCAAATTCTCCCCATCTTTATCATACCTCTGATGCTTAATTCAACGTTTTAGTTGATGTTGTTGAGATTGGTGAGAGACGTGGAAAGACCGGTGATATTTTCAAAGTCAAGCCCTTGGGTGCATTAGCTATGATTGACGAGGGAGAACTCGACTGGAAAATAATTGCAATATCATTGGACGATCCCAAAGCTTCTCTTGTGAATGATGTCGATGACGTAGAGAAGCACTTCCCGGTATGTCCTGTTTGTTAAGTACTTAAGAAAACTAATACAAGTGCTATACATACTTTAGTATCTGTGTAGAATATGTATCTGATAAGAGTTACGTCATTTGCAAGCAACATAAACACATGAAAATCTGTAGTGCACACCTGCATGCACAACGGATATGCATTTATTATTCATCTGTGCGCAAGAAGCAGACTCTTCAACAAGAACATTTAGAAATTGTGTAACGTATAATCATCAAATCAAAATTGCAGTAAGCAATGCTTATCTGTTAGTTCGACGTATTGTACAAGATTGTGTTTTAAGGGCTATTGCTCAATCGTCCTACATAGAGCCATGGCTCATTTTGAAATTTGACCATGTCAATGCATAAACGGCGATCTCTGAATCCAGAAATGAAGTTACATTGCGTCATTTTAGACGTGTTGCGTGTATAATTGCAGTATTTACAAAGACTAATGCAGCTCTTACGATCATCAGGGTACTCTCACTGCAATTAGGGACTGGTTTAGAGACTACAAGATTCCCGATGGAAAACCTGCAAACAAGTTTGGTCTCGGAAACAAGGCAGCAAATAAGGTAATTTTAGTTTTGCATTAAGCTAAAAATGTTGTCTTGTGACCGTGTTTTCACTTATATAATTAATGAATCAACTCGTGTTGTGTGCCTTAAACAGGATTACGCACTTAAGGTTATCACCGAGACTAACGAATCTTGGGCCAAACTCGTGAAGAGAACAATTCCTGCCGGAGAGCTCTCACTCTTGTAGACGAAATCAAATCATGTACAATCCGAGATCTAGGCGTGTAGCTGCATGTATTGTTCTTGCGGAGAAAATTTTCTAGTATCTAGTGAGCTAGTCCTCCTAGTCTTGGCAATATCTTATAATTTGTTGAGCTGTTCGGTATTGAATCTCGATTGAGCTTGTACTCTATTTGTGGCAATTGAACACAATTTTTCATTTATAATCGGGAGATAGATTGTGTTTCAACGAGTGTCAAAAAAATACTTGTTGACGTCGCTTTGCAATTATTTCAAATTGAGCTCATTTTCTTCATATTCAACAAGGTAGTTATGCTAATATTTCTCGAACCGTAAAAGAGATGAAGATGAATGTGATTGAGGACGCGTATGAAGTGAATTCACTTTCAATGTAAGAGAGATTTGCGCTTTGAATTCAAACATTACCGATGCGTAGATAATATAACGTGTGAACATCAAGAATGAGTATTTATTAGAATCATGTTGAATCTGATTGGTCGGATTGATATACCTCCTCAAATCTAATTAGTTGTTCTCTGATAATTTGAATACGAACAAATCCGATCATGACGTCTATTTGTAACCTTAACCCGAACCATTCCGACCCAAGAGTCAAATTATAATTGCGGCCTCTTTTGAAACCTTCTATATTTCAAAATTTCTAACACGCGGCCTATTTTATATATTTTCGTGAAGCCCACCAACACCCTAACCGGACGGCCAGGCTCTGTCCGCGTCTACCCAACTCCACATGTCAGCCGTCCGTGCCAGATCAATTCGGTCACCACGCCAGCCGTTGGATCGACAGTCCAGATAATATCAACGGACCAAAACCTGCCTGAGATTTTCCCATCAACGTCTTTCGTGCCTTTAAAAACCGACCCAGGCCTTCCTTTCTTCCTCACTATCTCTCAGGAGAAACGGGTTCGAAATCCCAAGGCAGCGCGTGACCATTTCTCGGCGGCGCGTGGAGGTCTAGGCTCTTCAATTTCATGTTATTTTTTCTGAATTTTGGGTGATTCCGCCGGAGCTCATTACGGGACCTTCGAGGCAACGCATCGGCATGGCATCCGCCGTCCTTCCCAGCCGGAACGAGACCAGATGGGGGCCGCCGAGAGGCGTCCGAAAGATGGGTGGCAGTAATGGAAAGACGGTCAAAAACTCCAATTTGGTCGGGAAGAGGCAATTCCAGCCCCAGCCCCAAGCCCTAGCTTGTGATTTGAAAGATCATTCTCAGGCTGCGGTGGTGGCGCGGTCCGTGGATCCGTCGCCGTCCGCGAATCGACAATTAGTCGAGTTTGATCACTCGCAATACGTGAGTTTTGGCATCAGCTCGTGCTCGAAGAAGGAGCTGAGCGAGCTCAGGAGCCGTTTCATGGCTGAGCTCGATCAGGTTCGGCAATTGAGGGATCGCATCGAGTCCGGCAAGCTCAGCGGAAGATCCGGCCAGAATGTGCCTCCGCAGAAGAAGAGATCCGGAAACAAGCGGCCATTTCCTTCGAATTCCGGCAAGGTTTCAAAGCGAGCACACTATTCAGAAAATGGGGATTCACATTTGATGAAATCGTGTGGCCAAATACTGAACAAGCTGATGAAGCACAAAAGTAGCTGGGTCTTCAATGATCCCGTGGATGCGGAGGCATTGAATCTACACGATTACCATACCATTGTCAAGCATCCAATGGATCTGGGCACTGTGAAGAAGAAGCTGAAGCAGAATTTGTACCAGACGCCATTGGATTTTGCTGATGATGTGAAGCTCACCTTCAACAACGCTGTGTTGTATAATCCCAAAGGGACTGATGTGTATGCAATGGCAGGAGAGTTAATGGCTAGGTTTGAAGAATTGTTTCTGCCCATTTACAAGAAAATGGAGAATGTGCAGCGGGAAGAACCAGTAGTTTACGACGAGGAATTGCCTGCTAGTTCATGGACAAATGTGGAGGTGGAGCCTGAGAGTGTGAAGCAAGATAGTCCCATTCAAATGGGGATGAAACCTTTGCCTGCGAGCTCGTGGAGCAATGTGGAACCCGAGAAGGTGAAGCAAGCCCATGTGGCGCCACCCTTGTCACAGTCACCGGTTCAGATGCCTGAGCCAGCGAGGGCTGCAGTTGTCAAGCCAGTGAAGCAACCGAAGCCAAAGGCGAAGGACCCGAATAAGAGGGAAATGAGTCTTGAAGAGAAGCACAAATTGGGAATGGGGTTGCAGAGTTTGCCACAGGAGAAAATGGAGCATGTGGTGCAGATTATAAGCAAGAGAAATGGGCATTTAAGGCATGATGGAGATGAGATTGAGCTTGATATCGAGGCAATTGATACAGAGACCCTGTGGGAGCTTGATAGATATGTTACCAATTATAAGAAATTGGTGAGCAAGATCAAGAGGCAATCTCTAATCAACAGCACCATTGTGGGTTCTGGTTCGGGATCTGGCTCAATGGAGCAAAATGAGGTAGCTTTATTGCTTTCCTGTACCTATAACTGTGAGAATTGCTTGCTAATGCTGTTTCTTATTATAGGATTTGCAAGAACATCAACATTACGAGAGAATTGATGTTGAGCCTGATCCGGATGCGAAGAGAGATGATGCTGGAGATGAAGATGTTGACATTGATGATGACATGCCCATGAATAGTTATGCACCGGTGGAGATTGAGAAAGACGATGGGCGCGCCTCCAGTAGCTCCAGCAGTTCGGGAAGTGACTCGTCTTCATCAAGTGGTATAACCCAATTCTAGTTATGGCCATTGACTGCGATAAATTTGTTGGAAAGGTATTCTAATGTTGAAGGTCTTGCAGATTCTGATTCAGGAAGTTCCTCTGGAAGCGATTCCGAAGCAGATAATGCTCAATCATAAGATTGATGGAGACGAAGACCAATGCTCTGAATGTTTTTGAGTTGGATGATGGGTTGCTGATATTGATTTTGAGGAGGTACCACTAACCTTATTTTGATGAATTAACTCTTTTTGTAGCTGGGATTGTGGATATGAAGTGTATTGAGCACTTGGTGTTCATGTAAATAGGAGGAGCAAGGATATGAAAGATGTAGGCTTTTGTAGGTCAGTAGCTAGAGAATTGTAGTTGAAAAAGAGTTGGAGATGAACCATTTTGACATGAGAGAGGAGTAGACACTGTTTTGTACATTTGAGGAGAAGCAACATGATTTTCTTGCACATCAAAATTACAACTTTGCTGTTGAATTCTCATATTCTTCTTCTTCCAAGTGAATGATCTGATGATGAAAAGCACTGAATGATGACAGTATTTGGCAACTAGCCAATGATCCTCAAAATCCCATTTATGTATGAAGCAGAGTTTTTTAGTATGACCCAAGTTGAAGATTCTCATTGAAAAAGTGTAGAGATCATGAGCTTTGATTTTGGGGTGTGGACTGAGAAAAATTGAGCCAAATCATGGAGCAATGGTTCTTGTGAAGTCATTAAAGCAATCAGTTTCACCCATACATCTCAAGTGTGACCCTGAATCCTAGAGCTCTCAATTTCTGTACTTTCCGGTGATATGACACGAGTTACTCGACAAGACCAACGTGATAAAATATCGCATATTTAACCTAAAAACATGATTATTAGGCACAAGGGTATTCCAACATGATAACGCTCGTTTTTTGTGTCATGTCGCACGTTGAAACATGAATTGCCGACTCTACTGAATCCACTTTTAAGGAACTACATGACATAAACAGCCTCCCCAAAACATCCACCAGTTCAATTAATAGTAAAAAGACAAGCCAGGCTATGCATTCATTATTGCTGCAGCAACTAGCCATAAACAACAACCAATTGCATTTAGGAACTTACCTAACTTTTGGTGTTGATCCTGTTTGTAATTTGTATCATGCCTGTAATGTAACCTTCCCTTTGCAGTTTCTATGAAAGCTATGTTTTCAGGTTAACAAGTCTTAATCAGAACTATGCAAAAATCAGATGAAAATGTCACTGTCAGGGGCTGGTTTTGGATCCACCCATATAAAGGGCTTTATGTAACAACAAATCAATGGTGTGGAGCTAAACACCAAACCAGCTCTTGACATGACTGCAAAACTATTAGGATTTGTCTTTTAATGTATTCAGGTAGCTACCTATATTATGCTAGATGCTTAATTGTAAGCTGAATCAGCTACTTTCAGACCAGACAGCCTCAAGTGAAGCCTTGACACCTTCCCTTCATTGGCCACACACAACCAAGAGGATTGATTGATCATGCATATGTTCTTGTTCCTTAAACACAGATCCTTGTTTTCACTTTTATGATTCTTGTACAAAACACAAAGACATGGTCTTAAATCTCAATATAATTACAATTTAGTGTTCATTTGGTAACATTAATGCAATCTAAACGGCCTTGCCATGGTCTAAAACGACGGAAGTCATACCTGTTTTAAGTGTCCCAACCAAATTTCAGCTCGTTCCAAGCACAGAACCCAATTTCCTCTCTACTGCAATTTGCTTCAATATACAAGAGGTGCAATTGTAATTTCACAAAACATCGTGCATTTAGTTAATCGTGACTATAAAATGGTTCCAAGGTAAAACACGTACATTATTCTTAACTTGGATGAACACAAATCAATGATACTTAGCAAACTGTAAACTACAACAACAAAATGCGCAGTTACATGTATCAACAGAAGTGCAAAACATGTACACAAAAGCTATAGTATCATCACATTTTAACAGAATCAACAACCTTGAAGAGTCACTTAACGAAATGAATCAATTAGCGGGAGTAAACTTAAGAGAAATACTATTGACACAATGGCGTTCATTCGTGGGTGTCTTAAACCCTTCACCTTTAAATACATGACCGAGATGACCCCCGCATGTTGCACATGTTATTTCAACCCTCCTGCCATCTCGATCAGGCTGATAAGGCAATGCATTTTCGTGAGTAAATGACATTATATAAGCTTAACAAGACAAGGGCATTAAGAAGCTCACTGTGCGATTTATGGCTCCGGGAAGACCCTCGTAGAAAGCTGGCCAACCACAGCGTGAATCAAATTTAGTAGAGGACTTGTACAGAGGAGCCCCACATCCAGAGCAGTTGTAGATTCCCTCTTCATAGAACTTGTTATATTCTCCTGTGCCTGGATGTCTGTATAGCACTGAAATTATGTCAAACTATATAACTATTATAATGTCAAGATAATATCATCACTTAACTTTGAACTATCATTTCCGATTTGGATTTCTACAAAAGATGATGTTAAATGGGACCAATACCCGTTGAGCCAAGTGGTTTAAGAGGTTTGGATCCACTCGAGGGTTATTTCGTTCAAGTAGTGTTTGTATTTGAACAAATAGAATGGGAATGAGAATCAAGAACTCATCATTCCCATTCCAAAGATATTTTCATGACAAACAACAGAGTCATATGAAACTGGAAATCTCATTCTTGATTCTCAATCCTGTAACAAAAATTCTAACCCAAACGCTACCTCCGTTGATTCCAACACTAGAACAGCCACTTCGCATAAATTTCTTAGTAAAAAGAAGTTTGGAACAAGACTACACAAGCTCTCTGATCATACCATAGTATTAATTGGAATGGAACTAGTAAATGACTAGCAAGCAAATAGCCACAAATATCAAGTGCAAATAGCTCTCCATATGCAACAATTCTAGTATCTAGCTCTAGAAAACAATTGTTGAAGAGAATACTTATGATTACTCTGAAGTGTCAAAACCAAACATAACTGAGATACTACTAGTACTAGCTCTCATATATATGTTCATTTTTTGTTATCAAAACCAAAATTCATGTTACGGCCTACAATAACCCGTCGTCAAATATTTCATTAGGTTACTACCCGGATAAACAATTGTGTAACAAAGAACGAATTATTGATGGATAGATCTTGCTCTAAGGATTCAGATTCCAAAAGGCTGAACTAGAGCTACTGTTATTGAAGTACATTGTCTACAATATACCCTCATAGAGTGTTGTTAAGCAATCTGGCACCAATTTATGCAGAACTGAAAACGAAACACACGAGAAACCAGATAATAAACACAATTGAGAAAGCACAAAATGACTGAGATACCTAAGTAGTTGCTTATATCTCGCGTTGTTATAACTTTAAAACCAGAATTCATCCAATCCAAGCTTTTATGATTTCCAAACTTAAACTTCAGTTCAAGGGCCTATAATAAAGTGACAACTTTTCAATTAAATGATGAAAACAAGCTCCCTCCACCTCCTCTTTCTTGAATGCATTACCAAGAAACCAGCTTCAGTAACAAAATAGTTAAAATGCCAGAGAGATACACAAATCGATATAAGGTTTGCTTCACGGGTTCAGATTCCCATAAGCTCCAATAGGACAACTGTTAACAATGAAGCATCAAAGCTTGCTGTTGCTCTTTAGTTCAAATATATGAAAATAAAAAACAGGACTTTTGGCAACACAAACATGAAACACCAGAAACTGATAGTAAATAAGAAAGAAAAAAAAAAAAAAAAAGAGAACCTAAACCGTGGCCCATGTG
>JAYMTH010002416.1:0-12666 GCA_036897465.1 Pelargonium australe
TAATTGGGCTGCAGCATTTATGGAAATTAAAGTTTCAATTTTTGGATTTATAGATGTGGAAGAGATATTATCAGATTTCATGTTGAATGCTTTAAAGCTTATGGCTCAAATACCATAATGAATTGTATATACAGTGAATAATACTCTATATCTTTTATTAAACTTGAATTTATAGAGATTACAAGACAATAATTGTTTCAAATTCAAAATACAAAAGAAACTGATAGAAATTGATACATGAACAACTAACTGATTAATTTTATACTAATTCTAATCTGATACATTAATTTCACTGCAATGGACCCCAGAAGCGGTTTCGATTCAGAAACCGGCACTTTCCACAGTCTCAGGCCTCCGGTTCATCTACCACCGGAAAACGCTCCGATCTCCGTTTCTGCTTATGCTCTTTCACTTCAGCTCAACTCTCCATGGCCCGACCCTGACGCCCTCATCGACTCAGCCACCGGTCGACGCATCTCCTTCTCCGAGTTCGTGCGCCTCACCGTAAACCTATCTGCTCATCTCCAAAAGGCCACGAACCTTTCCAAAGGAGATGTCGCCTTTGTGCTCTCTCCCAATTCCGTACAGATCCCGATCCTCTACTTCTCCCTCCTCACGCTCGGCGTCGTCGTATCGCCGGCGAATCCGGTGAGCACCTAGTCCGAAATTGCTCGCCTAATCGAGCTCTGCAAACCGGAGATTGCGTTTGCTACTTCGTCCACCGCTCACAAGCTCCCGAAACTCCGCCATCCAACCGTTCTCCTCGACTCGCCGGAGTTCGACTCAATTTTGACGAGTTCGGCCTCGACTCGGGAACTCGACCCGGTCGAGGTGACTCAGTCCGATTTGGCTGCGATCATGTACTCTTCCGGGACAACGGGGAAGGTCAAGGGAGTGATGCTGACTCACCGGAACATGGTGGCCATGGTTGCCGGCTTCTACGCTATGCGGCCGGAGAGGGATTCGCCGGCGATTGTGCTCTATTCGGTGCCATACTTTCACGCGTTCGGGTTTTGCTACTGTCTTAAGTCGGTGGCTGTGAGCGAGACGGTGGTAGTGATGCAGAGATTTGAGTTGAGCAAGATGTTGAAGGCGGTGGAGGATTATAAGGTGACTCAAGTGGCGGCGGCTCCGCCTGTTGTGACGGCGATGACAAAAGCTGATACGGCGCGAGAATATGATATGAGGTCGCTGGAGAGCTTGGCGTGCGGCGGAGCTTCCCTCGGAAGGGCGGCGATCGCGGCGTTCACGGCGAGGTTTCCCAGTATTCAGTTAACGCAGGTAACAATTGGGCATTTCAGTTAACGCAGGTAACAATTGGGCATTTCAGTTAACGCCATGGACTGTACTGATGGATTCCACTTGAATCTTGAAATTAGTTAATGTCTAAAACAGAATTATAGAAAATATTAGTGACTTTTCCAATATAAATGATCCATAGTTTGTTAATTGTGGACGAGACATATTGGACCAAGTAGTTAATACCACTTTGTATTTCCTCTAAGATCTCATGTTCGATAAATTGTTACTTCAAGTATGATATTCCGTCACTGATAAAAAAAAGTTTTGTTAATTTTGGGCATTGATTGATAAAAGGGTTATGGAGTAACTGAATCCTGCGGCGCTGTGTTCCGGCTGGTGGGTTCAGAAGAAATTGCTCATTGGGGATCCGCAGGGAAGCTTTCAATGAATTTGGAAGCAAAAATTGTAGATCCTGAAACAGGTAAAGCTCTGCCTCCCTGCAAGCAAGGAGAGCTTTGGGTTAGAGGAGCCTCAATAATGAAAGGTTTGTTTCCTTTATGCTACCCTAACTCCATTGCACAAGTTTTCATTACATTTATTTCATCAGCAAACATATCAATACCGAATCTCGAAACTGAGACCTCAAAAGAACTAATCAAATCATTCATATTTGAGTAGCTATCTCTCATATATGGTGCTTGCTTGGTAAACACCCATGGGAAGAGATTTTAGGCAAAAGGCAATGCCGGGAAGCACTATAATTTGGAAGCATATGTAGTTGGATGATATTTGGAGACAACACATTTTTAGATGGATGAACTTTGTTGACATACTATGTATAAATAGGTGCATGAACTTTTATTTTTGAACCATTAAATCAAGTTTACTAACGTTGTTAACTTATCCGTAAAAAATAATTATGTGACCAAGATTTATAGTTTACAGTTCAAGCTGGTCGTATGCAAATACCCCTTAGATAAAATATTCTTGTTGCTCCAACTCTCGACCATGCGTGCTGCTCATACCCAAACCTCGGGTTGAGCTCTTCTCCTTTTCGAAATGGTCCTGCAAAACAAGGTCTTCTTAGAGGAAGACCCATCCGACGCTCAAATTAGTAGTGCTCGGGTATCAGTTACTCAACTTTTTCCTCACTCACTTCTTAAATGTGATCTTCCTGTTCTTCATAGGGAGTGTTGGTTTGCTTTCTTTGGTGGGGGTCGACTGCTGCTTCGCGTATCTGACTTGGGCCGTGTGGGCCTAACAATTCTCATATACTAATTGTTTGTGCATTTTAAGTATTATTACTTACTAATGCTACTCTAAATCTGTATGAGACTAAGATTTATAGCTCCATCAACAGGTTATATTGGTGACAAGGAAGCAACTTCTGCAACTTTGGTATCAGATGGGTGGCTGAGAACTGGAGATCTTGTCTACATTGACAAAGAAGGTTACATTTTCATTATTGACAGACTAAAGGAGCTAATAAAATACAAGGGTTATCAGGTATTTATAATGATTCAAATTTCCTATTTGTGCTTCTTCTTTTTTCTCTAATCAATTGCATATATAAAATACAAATTAATATTGTTCTTTACTATCACTTTTGCTAATGCAGGTTGCACCTGCTGAATTAGAACAAGTTCTTCAATCACATTCGCAAATTGTAGATGCTGCAGTGATACCGTAACTCCAATATATTTTCTTTTGCTTTCAAATTACGAATATTTAGGTTAATTTTTTTTATAAGTTCAATTTAATTTTATCAAATTGAATAGCAGATACCCTGATGAAGAAGCTGGTCAGATACCTATGGCTTTTGTTGTAAGACAACCACAAAGCAACCTCGAGGGACAGGAAATAATAGAATTTGTTGCGAAACAGGTGAAAATTAATTTCTTGAGCGTGTAATCGCATTGAAATGTTGTCAAATTTTCCGTGTGTGGAATGTAAATTCTGATTTATTGTTGATCTCATATTTTCAGGTTGCCCCATACAAGAGGATAAGGCGAGTGGCATTTCTCAACTCCATACCGAAAAGTGCTGCTGGAAAAATATTGAGGAAGGAGTTAAGAGATAAGATCCTAACGGGATCTTCTAAGTTGTAACATTGTCGAACTTTTCGACAAATATATCGAATTTGTACAAATAATCAGACTCATAAGAGTACGAATATCGATCATTTGGAACTAAGACAGTAGTTGAGTATGATGATCAACTGAAAAAAATTGTGATTAGCACTACAATGCAGAAGTGAATAAAAGAATAAGACAATAATTAAAAGCCTATGAGAACAACTAAATGTGAGAAACACGATTTGATAAAAATGTAGGTCATCTCTTGAGGTACAACTAAGCAATGAACACAACAACCCTACAAACAAATTCATCCTTAACTCTCGTTCATTGATAGTAAATTACTCAAAATCCAACGTCAATACGAATTACATAGTTACTAACCTAATCGATGATGGTTATAGTCAAAAATTCTTTCGACACCATTTATCGAACCCAAAATAAAATCTTGTTCATCGTATTTCGGTGTGACACACTCTGACAAATCAATTCGATCTATAATTGACACATACATATTTTCAAATGAAAGTTGAAAATATAAAATTTAGTGTCATCTCTCAACTTTCAAATATCCATGTTGAGTAGGGATGACAAAATGACTCGAACCCGACGGCCACCCAATCTCCTCGCCCCAATCGGGGCGGAGATTAAAATTTTCGGGTTTCGGGTTAAGGGAAGCTATGCCCCGTCGGGTCGGGTCGGGTCGGGTCAGTTTTGGGGAAGCTATGCCCCGCCCCACCCCTTAACCCGGTACAAATATATATATTATATAAAATACCAAATTCGGGGCGGGTCATGGGGTTCGGGGAATCCCCGTCCCCGAACGGGGCGGGGACACGGGGTGGGGAAAGCACAACTAGCAACGGCGCGGGGCGGGGACGGAACTAAAAAACCCGCTCCTAACCCGCCCCGTTTCCATCCCTTTATACAATTGGGCTCAGATTTGACTAGTTCATCCACAAGGCCCATATCTTATTGGGCTCTACAAGTAGTGGGCTATATAATACAAACCCATCGATCAATCCTCATTTTACATCTCAATCCACTTTAAAATAACATTATACATTTACATCTGATCTGCCAACAAGTTTCAACTGAAATTTCACAAAGTTCATCTCTCTCTTCTGACCTGCAAATCTGCAATGCAAATACAGTTCATGATTTACCAGAAGAAAAATCAATGATCTGCATTGAATTTGCAATCATATATCCATGTTTGGCCACCAGAAACCCTAGCCAATTTTTGTACCAGACAGTCAAGGACGAAGACTCTGTGAACTAGTGTCTACCGGAGCCCCGGAAACAGTATTATCGTTCCTTGGGAAGGGTTTGAGCCCATTTCTCACAAATGGATATCCTTTGCGCTCAGATCCAAGCGGCACTCCGCTCCAGCGACGCTCTCCGCCAGACCTATGCCCCCCTCCAGGCCCTCCAGCAGTCCGCCGCCGGCCGCGACATATCCGTCATCGCTAAGTCCGCCGTTGAGGAGATCGTCGCCTCCCCTGCCTCCGCCGTTTGCAAAAAGCTCGCCTTCGACCTCATCCGCTCCACCCGCCTCACTGCCGACCTCTGGGACACCGTATGCTCCGGCATTCGCGCCGATCTCCACTTTCCCGATCCTGATGTCACTGCTGCTGCTCTCTCCTCCCTCGCCGCCCTCCCCTCCTACTCCCTGGCCAAGCTCATCACCGATTCCAACAACGAAATCTCCGCCTGCTTCGACAGCCCCAGCCACAACCTCCGCTATTCCATCACCGAAACCCTCGGCTGCATCCTTGCTCGCGATGATCTCGTCACGCTCTGCGAGTTCAATGTCAATTTGCTCGACAAGGTCTCGCACTGGTGGATCCGCATCGGCCAGAACATGCTCGACAAGTCAGATATCGTCTCTAAGGTTGCCTTTGAGTCCGTGGGGAGGCTTTTTCATGAGTTCGATTCAAAGAGGATGAGTAGATTGGCTGGTGACAAATTGGTCGATAGCGAGAATTCAGTGGCGATTCGGTCCAATTGGGTGTCTTCCATGGTGGAATTTATGTGGAAGAAACGTAATGCTCTGATGGCCAGGTCGCTGGTTCTGCCGGTTGAGAGTTTCAGGGCGACGGTCTTTCCCCTTGCCTATGCAGTGAAGTCGGTTGCTTCTGGTGCTGTGGAGATTATCCGCAAGCTGTCAAAATCGTCTCGAGGGGCAAATGGAAGCTTGATGGGTTCTGGCAATGCGGAGAGGTTTGTGGGTGTTTCTGATGTAGTGTCACATTTGGCACCATTCTTGTCATCGTCACTGGATCCGGCATTGATTTTTGAGGTGGGGATCAATATGTTGTACTTGGCTGATGTGCCTGGAGGGAAGCCTGAGTGGGCTGCACAGTCAATTATAGCAATTCTCACTCTTTGGGATAGGCAAGAGTTTTCGTCTGCAAGAGAAAGTATTGTAAGGGCTGTAGTTACCAATCTACACCTCCTCGATCTTCATATGCAGGTTCACATTCCCTCTTTCTGCTTCTTTCATTTGTTTAATTAAGTGAGCATTGTAGGCTTGCTATATGGTGGATCAATAACCTAGCGCAAGATTCAGTACAGATGCTTCTTAAAACTCTACCATAACTATACTTGATATCCATTCAGGGCAACTTATAGAGATTCCTTGATTGTTGGAATGGGGTAATTGGTTTTGGTGGACAATGGAATAGGTAGAAATGTTTGTGTGCACAAATGAGGCTTTGCATTCAAATCAAGCTTTGTTTAGGGCAAGAAAATTATGTAGATCAACCAGTGTGCTTTAATGCTTTTCAGATAGTGATGTCTTTTTGAAAGAAAAAAAATAATTGGCTGGTTAGGCTGTGTAAGATACAGTTTTTCATCTATATATGTTCACTCTATGTAGGTTATTGGAACATCATTATGTTACTTTGTTATCCACACTCCATAGCTTTACTTTCTCCTATTAAGGTTTCTAAATTGAAAGAAAAAAATATTAACCTTTTGCATGCCTTGGTGTCACTGTTAATTTATTGCCACTAGTAGTATGAACATGAATTGACATTGTAAACTGAAAATATATTGTTTTAAGGTTTCTCTGTTTAAGAGACTGCTTCTTATGGTGAGAAACTTGAGGGCAGAATCAGACCGCATGCATGCTTTGGCCTGTATTTGCCGGACAGCTCTCTGTGTTGACCTATTTGCGAAGGAAAGCGTCCGAAGAGGTCAAAAACCAGTTCCTGGAACTGATATTGCTTCACTTTTTGAAGATGCTAGAATAAGAGATGATCTCAACAGTACAACAAGTAAAAACTTGTTTAGAGAGGAACTGGTTGC
Source organism: Pelargonium australe (assembly GCA_036897465.1). Classification (NCBI taxonomy): domain Eukaryota; kingdom Viridiplantae; phylum Streptophyta; class Magnoliopsida; order Geraniales; family Geraniaceae; genus Pelargonium; species Pelargonium australe. The sequence goes on from JAYMTH010002416.1 coordinate 6,630, forward strand.
AACACTAGTGGAGAGTTGCTTCCAGTTGTCTCTTCCTCTGCCCGAACAAAAAAACTCAGGCAAGGAGAGCAGGGTCATTGGAGCCTTGGCATATGGAACTGGCTATGGTGCATTGAACTGGACAGAGCCAGCCTTGGAGGTGGTTGAAGTTTGTAAGCCTTGTGTCAAATGGGACTGTGATGGCCGGACCTATGCAATCGATTGCTATTTGAAGTTGCTTGTCAGGCTATGTCATATCTATGATACCAGGGGAGGTGTAAAGAGAGTTAAAGATGGAGCATCACAGGATCAGATCTTCAATGAAACAAGGTTGCAAAATTTGCAACGTGAACTTGTGAGAGATCTACTTGAGGTATGTTAATTTCATCACTAAATACTACACATTCTGATTTCCTCGCAAACTTCTGGTGCATATATGTCTTCAGTTACTCTGTTTGGTTCATCGTAAAATTTGTTACCTCCTTATGTAGACCAGAGTCACTATTCTCCTCGTGAAAATAAAATATGAATTCTACATTCGGAATTACGCTGGTTTAGTGGCTGTATGTTTATAAGCTTGTGTGATTTAGTTGGATGCTGTAGTATTGGCAAGTAATGTGAGCTGGCCATGTACTTATGTCTTTTGATCAGTTCATTAGGGGTGCATTGCTGAATCATACTGTCCAATGTCCAATATAGTTAAGATTGATAGCACTGTTTTTACCACCATCTTCCTGCAGTTCTTGGTTACAGTTTTCTAGATCTGTAGATTTATGGTTTTAATTATTAAGTGGTATTGAACTTCTTTTTGCTCTATCTCGTATAGGTGAATACTCCAAGAATATGTGCTCGCCTAATCTGGGCTGTTTCAGAACACATAGATCTGGAAGGTTTGGATCCGCTTCTAGCTGATGATCCTCAGGACCCGCTTAACATTATTGTATCAAATATGCACAAGGTTCTGTTCAACACGGATGCAGCTGCTAATACATCAAATAGACTTCAAGATGTTCAGGCAGTTCTTTTATGTGCTCAGCGGTTGGGATCACGTAATATGAGGGCTGGCCAGTTATTGACTAAAGAGCTTGAAGAGTTTAGAAGCAATGCTTTGGCCGATTCTGTTAACAAGCACCAGTGCAAGTTGATACTGCAGAGAATTAAATATGCCACCAGTCATCCAGAAAGCAGGTTGGCAATTTAAATTTTCTTATAGATCTGTAAATGAAAGTGGATAGGAAGTTCTGATTTTATTTTAGAGGAAACTGTTTTGCTTCTGTTTCATCTGCTGAATACAAGCATCAGCATTTGCCATCCTTCTCTGTAGTAATAGTTTGGCTTCACATTTACATAGTCTATCCAGATCTGGATCTAACGTCACAGGTTGAACTGTCCTGCCTGAGTCCTGTTTCCCACCATCCCAACTGTAGTGTGGTGGAAAGTAGGATAAGAATAGTGGACAACTTTTTTGCCTAAACAAAGTAGAATTGGTTTCTCTCTGTAATCATTAGATCATTGAACCTTTTTTTGTTTATTTGTGAGCAATAAACATACTGAAATAACTTGGACTCCTATATGTATGTTTAAGATTCCTCTGGGATAACCAAGCTGCTCATGCTCAAGAAAGCCTATTAGGCTAGAGTAGAAAAGTAGAAATTTTAAGTACGTATTTTTTTTTTGGATTTTGGAAATGAAGCATCACCACCTTGTATCTTACTACTAGAATAGTCTGCTACATATATGCGTTTTTGCTTATAGAAAGTTAAAGTTTGGAACTAATTTTACCCTTTGTATGAACTATAAACATTTCTAGGGATAAAAAAAATTATCCATATGTTTATCTTTGCAATTAAATCATTCTGAAATAACTTTGTATTCTTATGCTCAAAGTTGTGTATTCTGCTCCAATAATGTTTCTTTTCAGGTGGGCTGGTGTAAGTGAAGCCGGAGGAGATTACCCATTTAGCCACCACAAACTTACTGTTCAGTTTTATGAAGCATCTGCAGCTCAAGATAGAAAGTTGGAAGAATTGGTTCACAAGGCTATTTTAGAGCTTTGGAGGCCAGACCCTAGTGAACTAACACTTTTACTGACTAAAGGAATTGACTCAACTCTACTCAAGGTTCCTCCAACTGCATATACATTGACTGGCAGTAGCGATCCTTGCTATGTTGAAGCATATCATTTGGCAGACTCAGGTGATGGAAGGGTCACTCTGCATTTGAAGGTCAAGGCTCTTTTTCACTTATATAGATATATAAGATGTTATTCTTTTGTTTCTGCTCTCTACCCCGTGTAACGTGACTTATGTAAGAAATTACTAGTTCATGGTTTTACGCTAAGAACGCCTTTGATATAAAATATTCTAACCTGATTTTTCTACTTCTATTTGTTGAAATTGATAATTAACATTTGAAATGGAGGGATTGCTTAAGTAACTTCCAAAAAACAACCTATTAGTGTCTATGAAAAAAGTAAGGCAAACTGGAATACTTAATCCCAAATTTCTGAGTTTGTTCTTTTATCCAGATACAGGGAATAAGAAAAAATAATAACATCGTGAACATTTCAAAATTTCTTTGTACATGTTTGCTTAGTGGGTACCAAAGTTGGATTGCATTTTTATGTTGATGTTCTCACTCCTTATTAATAAATCTATTGCAGGTTCTAAATTTGACTGAACTTGAATTGAACCGGGTAGACATCAGGGTGGGGTTATCTGGTGCACTATATTTTATGGACGGGTCTCCTCAAGCAGTCCGGCAGCTAAGGAATCTTGTTTCCCAGGTATCCTTTCCTGCTTTTGCCCACATATATGCTGTGCCTGCCTTCACATGCAATATATCTCAAGTGGTTAAAACACTTTAGATTCCCTCTGAGGTCTCAAGTTCGAGCCTTCTTGTCGACAGTATGGGGTGGGATTTGTGGAGTGGGGTTTAGGGTGACGCTCCCTTTGGGGAGTGAGAAACATTGTTACTTCGAGTATGATGTCTCGTTGTTGATAAAAAAAAAATAACGTCATCATTATTTTTACTGCTAGTTTTTATTGAAAGTTAAAACTGTTTTACAAGTTTCAGGAAGTTCTTGTCTCAAATAATCATTTTAGTTGACTGTATTTATGAATGACATTTTGTGACTCTTTTTACCTGATGATCTGCATCTAGGATCCAGTGCTCTGCAGTGTGACAGTGGGTGTCTCACATTTTGAAAGATGCGCACTTTGGGTTCAAGTCTTGTACTATCCATTCTATGGAAATGGTGGAGCAGGAGATTATGAAGGTGACTATTCTGAAGAGGACGCTCAAATCATTAAACACAAAAGAAGCTTGAGGCCAGAACTAGGAGAACCGGTGATTTTGAGGTGTCAACCTTACAAAATTCCACTGACCGAGCTTCTGTTGCCTCACAAAATCTCACCCGTCGAGTTTTTTCGTCTATGGCCAAGTTTACCTGCTATAGTAGAGTACACTGGTACATATACTTATGAGGGAAGTGGCTTTATGGCTACTGCTGCACAGCAGTATGGTTCCTCTCCTTTCTTAAGTGGACTGAAATCATTGGCTTCGAAGCCTTTCCACAGAGTATGTTCACACATCATCCGAACAGTGGCAGGATTTCAGGTAGAATTTACTGTCTTTTCCTAATGTTTGAACTGTTGACCTCTTCACTCGTTGTATTTAGTATTTACATGCTACTCTAAGTTATAATGAAGCGGTTCATAGTCATTTAGCTTGTCAAACTGCCTCCTCTTTTGAGTTTTGACACGGTTGAAAATAAAACTATTTTCTCTAATAACTTGAAGGAGTTTGTTAATGTACCCAAATTTCTTGTATTGAAAGATCATAATTGCTCCAAGTTTTGTTCTTGAAATGCTAGAAAAAGAAAATTATTATTTGTATGTTTTCTTGAAATTGTAGTAGCTGGGAACTAGTTTGTTTGGGTCCTTATCCTCTTTATGAAGTTAACATTTTCAAATTGTCCTTGAACAGTTATGCTACGCTGCAAAAACTTGGTATGGAGGCTTTCTTGGCTTGATGATTTTTGGAGCCAGTGAAGTGAGCAGAAATGTGGACCTTGGTGATGAGACAACCACTATGATATGTAAATTTGTAGTCCGAGCTTCTGATGCATCAATTACAAAGGAAATCGGATCAGATCTGCAGGGCTGGTTGGACGACCTCACTGATGGAGGCGTGGAGTACATGCCTGAAGATGAAGTCAAGAGCGCTGCTGCAGAGAGGCTTAGAATATCAATGGAACGGATAGCCTTGCTAAAGGCAGCCCAACCAAAACCCAAGAGTCCAGAATCAGATGACGACGAAGAAGAGGACGAGGAAGAGGAGTTAGATGAGGATAAGAAGAAGAAAAAGAAAGACGGAGAGGAGGAAGATGAGAAAAAGGGACCTACGACTCTGTCAAAGTTAACTGCTGAGGAAGTAGAGCACCGCGCACTCCAAGCAGCCGTGCTCCAAGAGTGGCATATGGTGTGTAAAGACAAAGACAGTAAAGCCAAATTGAGTTGATTTACATAAAAGAGGTTTGATGTGATGCAATATGTGTTTTTTGTGTGCTCTATTTTGGTAGGTTAGTTAATAGATATAGTAGTGAGTGAAAATTTGATTATTGTAATTTTATTCCTTGGGGGAATTCCCCTGTACATGTTGTATCAGCTACAGCTAGCGAGTCAAGTCTTGTTTTGAGGGTTTAATTGATTGTTATACATTGGTTGGAGGTGATTGTTTTCTTCAAGTTCAATGGCATTACACATTTCCACAATTACTTCCATACTTGAGTTTGGCAATTTGAAATCTGCTGTTCTGTCTGATAGATACAGAGAAGATCAAGAGGCTCGAATTTGAGACTTCGGGAGGAGTAAACAACTTAAGTCAATTGCTCCGATGATAGTTGGTAAATGCTGTGTTTACTTGTTTGTATTGAGAATCGATGTCATGCCTCAGAGTAGGGAATAAAAGTGTTGTTTTGTGCACATCAATGGTAAACGAGCTAGTTCATGTATCACAGAACACAAACATCTGGACATCAAATTTCTACATAAACTTCAACTCTTCCCCGTAGTTCCACAGCCAAAAGAAAATTTCGAGCAAGTTCTTGTTAGCTATGGGTATACAATACGCTGTTGTATCAAATTGGCATCACTAACGCAAAATTTGGAATGATATCGTTTAATTCTTTGTTGAAAGCTGAATAGTACACCTTGTTACAGAATGATAACTACTTTGATAGGATTTAAATCCCCAATCCGCCGCTTGGCAGTGAAACAACAAAAAGAAAAAGAAAATTTCACATCTCTTTGGACAACAAGGAGCCGATATGTTCAGGGTTTTGTTTTTCATATGTTGAATTTCTGTGGTACAGAATCAAAATCGTCAAAGTCAAATCTCTGTCTCTCTCTCCCAGCCTGAAAAAGATTGAAGGGTTGTTAGAATGCTGATCAACAGTTCAATCCAATTAAGCAATTATAAATTTAACTGAAGAAATAGGCTAACCTTAGCTAAATAAAGTGGATCACATGATATGTGTTCATCCATTGAAGTCAGCTTCTTTGAAAGCATTATTATCCTGAAGGGTTGTATAGGCCAAATAACAACATATAAACACTTCCAAGTTATTCGCTAACATAATGCATTTTGAACAAATTGTAAAATTTAAAACCCATAACTAGACTGGTACAGACAAGAAAGTTCATGGCCATTGTAGGGGGGTATGTAATGAGCATTAATCCGTAACTTATCAGGTATATATTGGCAATATTGTGTATACCTCTGAATAGACGAGTCAATATGCTCAATCATGTCACAGGATTTATACTGTTCAGGATCCTCGAGGAATCTAACCATGCCATCCTTCTGGTTGATGGTTGCAAATATCTCACCATCTTGGATCTAAAATTAGACATAAACCAAATCAGGCAATACAAAAATTGAGGGGCAGAATCCATAATACAAGCTGCAATTTGGAACTACCATTTGAAGAACATGCATCTCTGCCTCTTTAGCGCTATTTAGTTGCACCGTGTTGGCTATATCTTGGAGGGAAAGA
>JAYMTH010002417.1:0-12663 GCA_036897465.1 Pelargonium australe
AAATTAATAATAATGTAAATTCTTGAAAAAATATTGGTTATACATATTATTTTAATCCAAACGTTTTGCAGGCTGATAATCTAAGACAACAAACACTTCATCAATTGCGCCGGATCTTGACTGTCCGGCAAGCTGCAAGATGTTTTCTGGTGATCGGAGAATATTATGGACGATTACGAGCTCTGAGTTCTCTATGGGCATCTCGTCCAAGAGAGTAAGATCATAATTATTATTAATTTAAATTTAGTTCAATATGGTTAATATTGCTGAGCTAGGGTTTCAATAATACAGTACTGTCATTTTCTTGAATAGCTTTGTTTATTTTCATGGTGCAGCAACATGATCAGTGATGACAATTCATGCCAAACGACAACGGATTTGCAGATGGTTCAGTCTTCACAGAATCACCATTTCTCAAACTTCTGAGCAACAAAATCAGCTTCTTGTTCATCAAAAACAAATCAAATCAAATCACCTATTTAATTAGGTTTTGGATCATGTTGAAGCTAGCTACTACTGCTATACGGATAGAGTTTTTTTTCTCTTCTTGTTGAGTAGTTATATTATATATTATTAATCATATACATTAATCTTTGTAAATTAATCAATTTTATATGAGCCTTAATTAATCATCTTGCTAGCTTGTGTTTTCATGAATATATTAAAAATGAATTATCATTATTGTCTTTTGTTCTTGTAGCTACTGGCTCTTCATTAACATATAAAGCTATGGTAGCTTGAATTGGGTTGTTGCTTTTCATTAATGTGAAGTGGTTGGGTAGAGGAAGAAGAAGAAGAAAGAAACTACAGAAAGGACAAATTGGGAACATAAAAAAAAATAAAATAAAAATTATAAACTCAACAATTGTCTTTTCCAAATGGAAACAAACAAATTAAAGGTGTAGTGTAGTGGCCAATTATTTTTTAAAAAGAATAAATAAAAAAGAAGGCTTGTTTCTTACTCTACATTTATATCATATATGAAGTGGTTGCAAAGAGATTGAGTATTTAATTTAATTGATTTTACCGAAAGAACGATAAGGAGAGGAAATTTTATTTCTCTTCTCCTCCTAATAAATGATAAAATATACAATATATTAAAAAAAAAAAAAAAAAAATCAGCACCTTTTTTTTCCTTTTTATTTGAATGGTTTTAATGATTTGTAGGTTTATTTGACTAATTTTGTGTTCTTTATATTTTATACGTACTAATGGACACGTACACAGAGCAGCATGCGTCGTGCTCTTGTCTGATTGAAAGCATGCAGCTTACGTGCCTCTTCTCTATGAAGAGAGACAACTATTTTTTTTTGTTAACAATTTGATTCTCCGACCGAACACAAACACGATATGAAGATAAGTAGATTTGAGTTTAATATAGTCGGTTCGTGTTGATTAACTCAATCTGTTGCATAATCGGATTGTATTTGTGTTGAAGTCGTTGAACCTGTTTAGTTATATGTCTAAACGGGATATAAATGAATCGTACGTGCATAACTTGTTTATTGTCATTTATTTTTTTTTAAGTTTTAGATATATAAATTTTCAAACATATTGTGTTAAATACGACACGTATATAAGTTAAACGGGTCAAATATGTAAGGTTGTGGCTCATCATTATTCACCGATTTACTGAAATGTGTCAGATGAGGTCTTGTAAATTTGAACTCAATTAATTGTTTGAACATGGTGTCTACCTTTTCATAAATGGATTTTGATCATGTTGTCCCGTTTAATAAACAAGTCATTAATCTGATTAGCAAAATAGTAAATTTTAACTTAATTTAAACTCTGACATGGACCAAGATTTTTTTTAGGATTAACACCTCTAATTCTTATTATCTTAAGCATTAATTAACAAGAAATTGAAATCTAGAACTCTTGTTCGGTTCAAATTTACAGAATGATCGATACAAAAATATATATGAAACTAACTTCACAAACTGTGTCTGAAGATTGGTGCTAATCAGAGACAATTGAACCAAGAAAATGACCGACTCAAAATGGTACTTTTAACAATACTTATTAGTTTAATTAATGGGTGTTTAAGAAGAATAGCAACAAATGAGGCTACATCAACATATTGATTTTTAAATGTTAATCAGATTTTGGTGTAGATCTTGGATGGTCCTGTACCAGTAACTGCATGCTTAATCTTGCCTTTGATGGTGGATTTACTAATTAATTATAGATTTTAAATATCACCATTAGTATAATAGTATAATATTTGAATTTTTGGACCCATTACTGAAAAATTGTTACAAATTAAAGCAATAATTTAAATAAGGGCTTGGCATTGGCAGGCAATATATATCCATCGTTATCAGCGTGCCTTTGTTACTCCCATTAATTAATTAGATTATATATAGGATTATAGGAATAAGAGGAGGAGCTTATCTTTGTTTTAGTAATTTAATTAGTAGTTACGTACGTGTTTGTTTTATAGATTAATAATTATCAAAATCCAAATGCTGCTTTCGTCATTACTTTTTAGTAAAAGATTTTGGTGCATCAGACACATTCTGGGCGGCTCTCCACTATTATTTATCGATGATTTAATTGTGATACTAGCATGAATTAATATTCATTAATTTGTAAACAACGATCTCTCTGATAGCAAGTTAAGATGTTATTAGTATTTTGCAAATTAAGCAGTGGGTAGTAAATTCGCGATGTTTTGCAGGGCATGCAGCTGTTGCAGGGAAGAAGATTGTTTGGAAGGTGGTGGTTTAGTCTGAGCGCTCATTTCAGCCTTCGAACAGATATTACTAAGCATTTTAATGAGGTGTAACTAAACTAAATAACTATTGGTTTAAAATTATTGTTTTTCTTCTCGTAATATGAACCAAAAAAGATTTGGCTTAACATGAACCAGTTTAACGAAAACATAGCATCGCTAAATTTCACTCACCTACACCCACACCCACACCCACACCGGATTGAATTTGTGTTGGACCCGCCTTTCTAATGGAGTATCACAATCTCATCAACGGCTTAGTGTAAGCCAATTAAATCTTGATTTAGGCTCTCTATGTAGTCTGTACATAATTATTAACTAGTAGCAAAATCATAGGATAGGATATAGGAGTACCTTACCATAATTAATATCAATAGCCTCAATGGGGCTGGGCTCAGTTTGAAAGTTGGGCCTATAGTTTCAAAACATATGCCTAGCTCAGCCCAAATTAAATCTGGGTAAAATTGCAAAAATAATGTATGCATATAAAATTTCTTTTCCCTTTCTCTTGGTAAAAACTATGAAGTAAAATGGAGCCAATGCCTAAAGTGGCTCCCCTTCTAAGTATAGAATTGAATTGAGGTTTACATAAGCATGAGCTCAGATAGATCATCCATTGGAATTTCAAGGCCAATGGAATCATGGTCTTGCAAGCCATCTTCATCAAAGTTCAACCAAGACGTAAGATCCTGCGGTCCACCCAGTCCTACTTCTATCGGATCCAACTCATGCAACTGCATGTTACCAAAATCCGCCTCCTCCTCCTTGTTCGGGGGCGGTGCTGGTGGCCTCGCTTCTTTAAACCTGCCTTCGCCTTGGGATCCATTTCCTGAAACGGGTATATGACTATTCTTTGGCTTTGGTTTTGACTTTGCTTTTGTTTTCCGCTCACCCTTGAAACTGTCCAAGGATGTCCTATCTCTCTCGCTTCTTTTTCCCTTCGCCCCACCAATAACATTACAATCGAGGGCTGGTGTTAGCCTTGACGAAGCACTGCCAACAACATCATCGATCAGCACTTCCCTCTTCTTCCCCTTCTTCAACACGGGTTGATGCTTCAAGAAATCCTCTTCTGATAAGCAGATGGCACCTTCACGTGCATCTGAAGAACCTCTGTCAACATTATCTCTATGGGAACCATATCCTTTTAAGGTACTGGAAACAGCACCTGCAACAATAAATGGGAACCAAACCAGCATTTGTTCAATATTAGTGTACCATTTAGATGTTAAATATATAGTAAAGGAAATTTAGTCCACCATTCAAGTCCCCAAATTATTATAATGGACCGATTCAGTCCCTAAACTACAAAAGTTACTAATTTGGTCGGATTTTCTCTAAATTGATTTTTTCCCACAGTCAAAAGACATTCTCAGTTTTATATTCTCCAAGAAAAAGAACCAACAGAAGACCAAGGAATATCCAGAATAAAACTGAGGTAAAAGGCATTTATTGGCACCTCCAAACAAGCACACATGGATTTAAGCAGACATACCTGATCCTCTGGCTTCATCTTGATGGTTAGAAGCTTCATTATATGTATTACTAGCAGTCCCTGAGCCGACACCATCAACAGATTTTGCATCATTGTTGCAAGGAGATGCAGAGAAGATGACATCCCGCAGTGCAGGCTCGCCAAAACAGCTACTGCCAGTATTTTCAAATTTCCGACATCTGGCAAGACTGCGCTTCACAAAAGCCAATGCAACTTGTCTTGAAACCTTACGGGCTGCACTTTTTGAAGCATTACTCCCACGGCATGCCTGTATAAAGTGATAATTGTAAAATTCATATATCTATGATTTATAGGAACCCTGATTCCCACTAATCTAATTCAAGCAATCATCATATTCAAGTATAATAATGAAAGATAATTTACTGTACCTTAGCCACATGTACAATTATTTCCAAGATCTTAGACAAGCAAATTTTATTTGTATTCGACAGCAATGATGCTTTAACAGTTTGACGTAGTCAGTCCAAAGAAAGGACTACAAAAGTACCTCTTTCATCATAATGTTGTTGTGAATCTCTAAGTGCACTATTTAAGTACTATTAACAAACAAAAGTGCCAAGGACCACAAACGACTTGGCATCAATGGACAATTAACAACACCATACTTCATATGCTACCAGTTTTAAACTGACACCTTTGAAGTTACCCTAGGGATCTAGAGGGAGACATTTGGGTATGCTGTCTTACCCTTTCAATTGTAGAGACGCTATCTCTTTGACACAAACTTGTGACCTCAAGGCCATAAGACAACAACCTTACCATTATCTCAAGGCCCACCCCCGCCTTTGAAGTTACCCAAAAAGTTAAATGTTGACATTAGTTAGCCACACTGATTCTTTATGAAACAATTGGTCTCAAAACATATTATAAATGGAAATATTATGATTTTTTTTTTTTTTTTTTTTTTTTTTTTTTTTTTTTTTTTAAATGAGACGGGCTGCATCAATTTGCAAATCAAGTTTTGAAATTTTGCACAAATATGAAGATTGAACAACTTGTATGCAACATAGTTCTAGATCAGGATGTGATAACAATAGTGAACCACAATGCCTGGGTGAGGGACTGAAGCAATTACCAATCTTTTCCGGTAAGCCATTTCAATAAGTTGATCCATTGCAACCTGTTCCATGTTCCTGCAATTTGAAGACATAATTATAGTACAAACGAGCAAGAGTTTAACATCATTATCATGCAAAACATTGTAAGTCCTACCGTTTTTCCTCATCCCTCTTAGTTTGAATAGCTGTATGGATTTTGCCCAGTTTCTTCTTCTTTCTTCCAATCTATCAGTCAATCATCAAAATCATAAAACAGTAGGATAATCAATCATATGGAACCTCAAGGTAAAATTTTAATATTCAAGTAAAGCAGGACAAACAGCATTGAATGGAAAAAAAGATCACACAAGTAAACTGTAGAGTGTGGAGAGATTTAATTCATGTTTGAATATCTGGAGTGCTACCTGTTGGTACAGCCCTTCTTTAAGTTCCAAGATATCCTGATTAATCACTTCCTCCTCTGCTAGATCGGGCTGAAGAAAAGCAAAATCACAAAGTAGTAAATAAACACAAACAATTACATGAGTATTACACAAGCCATGAAATTTACAAGGAAGCCTTAATGTAGGATAAATATGTGAAAGAACAGCCTACCAATGTCTCTGGATACAAGCCAATACTTTGTAGCTCCAGCAGAAGTCTGTCATCCAGACACATCAGCTGATATTGAGAATCAGATGAGGATAAGCCTGAAACATTTGATTCCCCAGGCTGCACCCGATTAGGAACATTCTGACATATTTCACTAATAGGTCCCACATCTGAATGCGAAAAATCATCTCCCAGCCATTTTTCATTACTATGCAATGAATTGGGTGTGCTTGAGCACCTAAATGGGTTAGATACAACACTCTTATCACATGAAAACCTGTCTAACAAACAGTTCTTCTGAGACTGATAGTTTACTCTCGACTCAACTTCATATTCCATTCGGTCCCTTTCTTTGGGTTCACTATCAACATGATTACAGGAACCACAATGAGAGTCATCACTGACATACTGAAGAGCCATACTCTTCCCATCATTATAATGGTAAAACTCTTCATTTTCATCTTCTTCAATCAAAGCAGAAAGAACTCTTTGATACAAAGGAGTAACCTTGTCTAACTTTCCCTGGTCAGATCTTCCAGATGAAGCATCAGTATTAACTGATTCTAGATTTGACTGGCTTTCTTGCCTTTTGCCAGAACAAATAGGAACTTCTTTATGCACAACATCCTGGAGAATGTGAAAAAAATTCACAGTTATTGATATTTTTCTGGCAAAGTTTGGTTGAACTTCTCTTATCTTCTGTATTGTTTGACAGTTTCACTTGAGGTTTAACTAAGTTTTTTTTAGTAACAAATAATAGTAATAGTGCAATACAATTCACTAAAAAGGAAGAAAAGCAGAAATTGATAAATTATGCAGCTACACTGTTACCAAAACTTTATATTCATTGCCAAACACAGCAGATAGACCCCCATCAAGCTCCTCTGCGAAACTTAGCTGTACCAAAATGAAAATGGAGTATGAGCCTCTGATGCAAAAATGTTCATGAATCATTAACATTATCTATATATCCTACTTTCTACCTGTTGCTTTAGGGATGTGTCTTCTGAGCTGACAGACGCGAAAATGGGTTCCATTTTCTTCCAAAATGGACCAGAACAGGCGAGATCTGCAGAAAAGGGTTTGAACTTTAAAACTTAAAACATAATTCTGTAAAATACAAAAGAGGCTGTCCCTTCAAGAGAAATGTTAAAAGGGAAAAGGTCAAGATGCATACTGCTGGCATTACGTGCAGAACTGGCAGCCGCATATAGTTCCTCATGATCATCATCAGATTCACCTGGATGTTAACATGTCAATACATATTAAACAATATTACTGATGAAAGACTAATAGCAGTAGTAATTTCCATGAATTTTTATTATATTTTAGATGAGTAATATCTTAATGCGTAGACATATGAATATAAGAATATAATTAAGTTCATTAAAAAAACCAAGGAAGGAGGTGCATATTCTCTGAAGTCACATAACAAACTTTGTTGGGTTTTTTTGTTAATACCTGTGTAATCTGAAGAACCAACATTCAGCATTGGTCCAACTCGGGTAACAGCTTTGCGATCTTTCAGCTTCTTTGATGGAGGACGGCCAGATTTACTGAAGTGATTAAAAGGAGATGATTTAATAATGAAGATTCTGTCAAAAGACTCACAACAAATACACCATTAATATTCTAATCTTTTAGATAAGAAAAGTTCAAACACCTTTTACTCTTGTCAGAACTAGGCCTGATGCTTTGGAGTGGCTTTGTTGTAGGTAGATTCTCTAACTTTTCCCTCCCTAGAGGAATGCCAGGCCTTGTCAATGATGAACACCTTCCACTTCTTCCTTGTCTCCGCACACCATCTCCAATATCATTGGTAGGTACTTTGATTTTCCTTGCAGGCTGCGCAAAAGTTCCAATTTTATGAGCAGCAACCTCACCCTCATGAGTTCCTTTTCCTTTCAATCTATCTTCCCCAGCCCCTGACTCTTCACTCTCAGACAACCTAACTGGAGATGACACATTTACAAATTTTCGTTTGAAATTTGGGAGATTATTATCTACACTGCTAACAAGAAGTGATGCATTAGTCTCAATGGACGAAGTTCTAGCGCTGAAATCAGATGCTGCAATGCCTGGTGAAATCTGAGTTTCAACATGGTTTGAGACAGGAGATATTAGATTTGATCTCCTCATCCGTGAGTTGTTATGTGGCCTTTGACGAACCCATTGGGCCATGGGATGTGAAGAAGAACCGGTAGGTATCGAAATCTTCGGGTTGTTTGCCTCACCCGATGCTTGTGCTTTGTTTATGATTGTAGGTTCTTCCCATCCTTGGGCTCCAGATGAGATTTCAAGGTGCGGAGATGATTCCAATGCCATGACTGAACCAGTTCGTGGTGCCCTACAAATCTTCGCTTTTATCACAGTACTTGGATTTCTTACAGGGTTATCCTCCCGAATATTTGACCTGATTAGAAGAGTGAGAGTAAATCAACAACCTCATCAAATCCAAAAGCACAATTAGAAAGATAAACCATTATGGAACATGTAATCTGTCAACGCAATCAAACAGACGACTTGATGGTTTCCAATTTCTAAGTTTTTTGGACTCCAAAACACCGCCAGAGTATATCAGAATGAGAAGATGAAAGAGTTAACACATACTTATTGCTTCCTTTTGCAACAACCCTCGGATCTAGCACAGTTGTACGATCCCTTGCAAGGGAGTCACTTTCCGGCGAGTTCCTGAAAACTGTACTTGCATTTGAATTAGAAGGCTCAAAGGAATCTTCCAACTTGTTGATTCCACCAACTCCTGAAGAAGATTTCAATCTGAAATGCACAAACAGGCAAAAATAATAAAAAAATTGTTTTTTAAATCATATTGGATTGAATATATATTAAACTGTAGCAATCTCGAAACCAATAAAAAAAATTACAAAAATAATCTTGAACATAATGAAACTCGGTGAACTCATAAAGAATACTTGAGAAAAGGAAACAACAAAACATTCTATCACAAAATCAAGTAACCAGAAGAAAACAATTTAGGATATGAAACTATTCCGACTAGAGTATATTGTAAAAGATCTAAATACTGTGTTCGGGGGTTGAGGGAAAAAGAGGGGAAGGGTTTTAAAAGGCAAATTAACGAAAGGAATGGTTGGATTCCTTTCCTCGTTGGGGATTATAATAACGGAAATGAAGATGAGAGTATAAGGTTAAAAATTTACTATTAACTATTACAAAGAATATGATCACAAAAATACAGTTATAATGGGAAGAACGCGGCAAATTAAAAACCTTTCCTTTCTCTTCTGGATCACCAATTTAGAGGGGTTAAGAACTTGTCTATGGAGGGTTGCCGGAAACCCTCAAAACCATAACTTTAAAAGAAAACTAATGGAGAGATATCCCTTTTCCTTTCCTTCCTTTCCTCTAAAGCATATATCGCAAAGCATCACAAACCAAAACTTTAACCTGATAGCTACATGAAGTTACCTGAATCCCTGGGCATCACAAGATCGCAGCTTAGAATCAACAATCATCTTAGGGTGTGTAGGCCGTTTTACTTCTCGTTCAGCATTTAATACTCTATTACCTACTGATCCAACAGAGCGTTTCTTTTTTATCTTCTTATCCCATCCTTCGCCACCAGTAGGCAGTCTGCGGATCTTCTCTTCTATCCGAACAGGAGCCCCACTACCAGCATGGAGCATATCTTCATCCTTCTCCATGACCATCTGCTGCCTTGAGATTGTACTAGGCCTAGCATCAGCCTGGCAGATTCAAAAGTAACAATTGCATCAGAATGAAAAGAAAACCTAACATTTATTGTAAGTGTGGCATAGGATGTAGGGAGGAGGGGGGAGAGAATACCAATATGTTAAATCTTGCTCAGAGTTTAGATTATAGTATGAGGGGACAATAAGAATTTCCAATAATGACAAAAGGTAAAATAACAATTAATATTTGAATGTCAGATTATCAAAATCAGTAGAAAATTCCTTACATTCTTTGTTAATGAGAATACCACTATTTGTACTACAAGATAATCCTTGAAATCCATTGATTTTGCACAACTGTCATTTACGTGAAAACTAAGGACAAACTGAATGAAAAATATATATGTCCGGGTTTGAAATTCGAAGCAGATCATGAAGGCTAAAAAGGTAAAAATATGGGTAAAATTTTGATATGAACATTCATGTACTAACCCGACCATCCAACGCTAATGTACGTGCACGTTTGTTCAGACCAACACTCTTGGCCCTCTCGTCAAATCTCTGAGTAATGTCACGGGCATTTCTATGTATCTGGCTTCCCATCTTCGTTAACTTTGTTCCACCTGTCCTATCAGTTACTAAATGGTCACTCCGTTGTCGCTTCTTTGAGATCAGGGTGTCCTTGTATTTATCCAATTTAAATATGTTTTCATGCAGCAACTTGGCTCGGTCCCTGGTAGAAAAGTTAACATGCATACAACTAAAACCATATTAGCATTGTGCCATTGTCATGTAAGAGATTCAGTAAAAGATCAGATAGCAATGACCTTGATTACAGAATCTAAAACAAAACATAAAATGTGTGTGGTATTGATATGAGAGAACTTACATAATGTGTTAGGATACATAATGGTTCTCAAAATTAAAAGCAACAGATCCTAGTGGTTGAACAAGAAAAGCTCAAGCATGAAGAACACATTCAACGATTCATGTAATCATTATACTAATATATTAAGAATGATAGTTTATATCTTGTTGGGCAAGAAACAAAAGCAATGCTATATATCAAAGCTGATGTTGAATCATGGGACCGTCGCCTATTTCATAGTATTCAAATCAAAACCAACACAATCAGTCCATTTATGATATGTCCTTGCCATGTCAAACATGATGCATGGTTATGAAACTGTAAATGCATACAGAACACATTTTACAGTAAATATAAACCATGTCACAGACTATCACATGTATGATAGGCAGCTTAGCTGCAAAAGAAAAAAAGAAATTTACCTAGCCATATTTGAAGAGCCTTGTACACTTTCTTTTAAGTGCTTGAGTTCCTCTGTTGCAACCGGTGGGGAAGGCTTTGCAGCTCTAACAGAATGATCCTCCCATGTGCTTCCAAAAGGTACTCCTAGAGCTCTTCTCAGCTCTCCAGAGCGTGTATATTTCTGATTCCCTAATGTAATTGGCTCCAGTGGCAGACATTGGGTCAATGGTGGCATCTCCAGTGGCATCACAGTATTCCCCCGGGTTGAATTACTCCCAGAACCCAACATTATGTTCTCAATGCCCTAACCAAAGGTTCCCAGCTTGTCCGAACTAGCCCCAACTAGTTCACTGTTGCCAAAAATCAGCTGAACTGTACAACTTACCTGTCATTATGCAATAGGCAGGGAAAATGGTAAGCTTCCTCTAACTGTTAAACTGAATGTGTCATTGTGTAATTGGAAACAAAGTCTAGTAGTTTCGATGGAAGTCGGGTGGCTGAATGATAAAAATAAAGAAAATAAAACAATTAAGGGGGTTATTGAGTACTAGTTAAATTTGATGAAAAACACTCAAACTAATTAATCATAATACAGTAATTTTCATCAGCTAATTTACTTGAGCTCCCAGGTTCTATTAGCAACCCCGCCTTTCATCCCAATAAACAAAGCAGGGAGAAACAATTTCATCAGAAACCAACCTCAATGTCACTCATCAATCCAGGCATCAAGACGCAATCTTCCAGCAGACATAAATTATACTAATGAGCAGAAGTTTCTATTCTCCAGTGTCCTTGATAGATAATTAGAGCTCCAAGAATCCAAAATTCAGTATCTCCTATTTTTCTACATTTTCCTTGATCCCATGAAAACTAATACTATAATTGCAAACTATAACTAAACTTGAACAAATAATTAAATGCCAATAAAGAACCATAGATAAGCAAAAACCTCACGTCTCTAGTTTCCCACGTCTGGGAAACCCAGTAAACAGAACCACCAATCAACCAACCCTAACATGCACTGGCAGCACAGCCGATGAAACAGTACAGATGAAATCCCCACTTTCTATTCCCAAACACATCCACCACGAAGTAAACACAAAAAACAAAAACAAAAATATAGAGTTGAACATTTACCATCCAAATTCATTTTCCCGGAAACCAAACAGAGGTGAATTGGGGGAAAACAATTACTTTATGCAACATGAAACAAAGAATGAATGGCAGAGCTGGAGTAGCTCCGAAAACCCTAGGAGTGGCGAGAATTGTGAAATTGAAGTGGGATTGTGTAGAAGAAAGTGAGAATTGAGAGAGAGGAGGGGACAGTACCTGAGATCAATCAGGTTAAGCGCGGATCATGAAGATCAATCAACGTAATCGGGCACAGAGATGGAGATGGAGATAGATATGGCTTCCAAGGTTAAAGCGGGAGAGGATTGCGTCGAAATTATATATATAGAATACGCTGACACCGTATATTACCCAATACGTATATTCGTAACATGCCATAAATCATACGGAGTATTTTTTGAGAGAATACGGACAATTATATTTTTTTAATTTTTTTTTTGAAATTACGGACAATTATTGTGGTTTGAGCGATATAAATTAACAAAATAATATACATCTATTATTTTATTAATGACTTGGCATAATCACAACGTCTCACATTTATAATCTATACATACTATAAAAGCTGGACCAAAAAACGTCATCAAAATTTTAGTTTTGACACATATTTTTACACAATTATAAAATTAACCTAAATGTAGAATAAAGTAAGTAAATTACAATAAATATGAAATTGATTTTATAATAAA
>JAYMTH010002418.1:0-12661 GCA_036897465.1 Pelargonium australe
TAATAATAATACGTCCCAAAGTGGATTCGTTCAATCTAATATGCAATTTCCGATCAATTTTCGAGTCCGGCCTGAACATAGGTAGAGCTCATTTGATGTCAGAATTCGAATTTGATTCGCCAACTAAGTACTAACTAATAAGTAATTGTCTATTAAGAAAGGAGATTAAGCCCGATAGAGAATAGATGTGGAAATTTATAAAATCGATTATACTTGGCAATGTAGGATGGATAAAAACAAACGCCTAACTTTTTATTACATGATTTTACGTAATTTTATTCTACTTCGTCAATCATTACTTAACAAAACATGTTAGAATTGAAAATGTTGTTCTTAATTCATCCGTTGATGACATATGTTTAACTAACGCTTTTGGTTAAGTTGTACAAATATTTATTGTTTCTCGAGAGTATATATCCAAGGCGACTTAAACATAAGGTCTTATATGGATAAACTGAGATCTTAACCACTCGATTTATAAAATTTTGTTTTGCGGCAAAACTTTTGTACATCTTACTTATACTGAAAATACTTACAAAAAGAAGAATACTAAACCTTAATCTGGTTAGGGTACGAGCTGTGAGTTTCAAAACAGATCTTACGCACAAACAGAACATGCGATTTTGTCTAACCCGAACCAAAATAAAAATTGATCAATCTACTTTATAGTTTATACAACCCGAACACGTAAAAATGTGAATTGAATTTTGAGTGCACGTGGGTTCAAATCCAAATTCTCCGCTCTTATTTCACCTCATTCGAAGAAACATGAAAAAAATAAATGCATTTACAAAAATGCTTTCATTCCAATTCTTCTTCTCATTTCTGAACAACAATTCTAATTCAAACCCATCCACAAATTTAGTACTTTCATATATTATCAAATAGAGCATGAAACACATGTTATTATGATAATATGGTGAACATCATACACTAAGTTACAGAGTGAGAGTCTCCAAATAATTATCTCTTTTTTCTTTTAAATACATAGGAGATAAATGGAAGTAACCAGTACTAATAAGTGCAGTGATCTAGAGTTACATACTAGTGTGTCAAGAAGAATTCTGTCATCCATTTGCCATTAATTTACTGCCATCGCTTGCCGGACTTTGTCGAAGAGAACGGTTTGGCTGAAGAAGCATTGCCCGTTGAAGGTTTTCTTGCGCCTGAAGTAACAAGAACACAAACAATAGTGAACAAGATGAGATAGTTGCAAAAAATGATTTGGCAAAGATGGTTTGTCTTAGAGCTGACAGTTCGTGTCACAACACGACATGAAATTAGCGTGTTTGAGCTCAAACATTTGGTAAATGGTAATTGTGTAGTCTTCGTGTTGGGCCACCAAAACACGCAAGCACAAGGGTATATTTGTAAATTAATCCTAATAACGTATCAAACGTGTTTGTTCTATCACGTATAATGTGTAAGGTCATTTTCATGTTAAACGTATTGTGTTCGTGTTTTGTGTTCATAAACATGTCGTGTTTGTGTTTTGGGTTCATAATCGTGTCCGTGTTGGATAGTGCAGCACACAGCCAGCACGATATGAACATGACACACAAATTGCCAGCTCTAGTTTTGTCTGTGTTAATCAGTGTTTGAATTCAATTTTACTGGAATGGAAATGGGTAGATGACCATTCCATAGCCATTCTCATGACAAAAGAATCTCCTCATTTGGATTCTTGGTTCTCATTCATGAATAAAAGTACTAAATGCTACTAAGTGAAGAGAAAACGGGTGGATGGAAAAAACTTACTTGATGCAACATTTGACGAGGTTCTGGCCATTGACAAGCGAGACTTTGGTTGCACCAGCTTGTGCTGGAACTTTGGAAGCTTAGATGGTGCAGTCAATGGAGCAGTCGAAGGCACATTGGATGGTGGACTAGGCGGTTCAATAGATAGTACAGTAGTAGACGGTTCAATGGATAGTGCAGTGGTAGACGGTTCATTAGATGGTACACTAGGGCTGCATCAACCATACATGAGTGATTTAATAAAGGTGTAGTTTCATAACTAGTAAAGAACATCAAGCATTCACACACGTGCACGACAGAGACAATAAAACTAGCAATGCTATAAGCAGAAACTATGGACACTTTCCGTAAACTTTAGATGCAAATTAAAGAATATAACGAAGAGTTAGTACTTTCTATTGCACCGTGCATTGATATATACTATGAAAAGTTCCGAAACAGTCCATGTATGATCATAGTTCCATTTTAGTCCATGTGCTATTTGTTCTAGTTTAACGGTAGGTCCTTTTTT
Source organism: Pelargonium australe (assembly GCA_036897465.1). Taxonomy (NCBI): domain Eukaryota; kingdom Viridiplantae; phylum Streptophyta; class Magnoliopsida; order Geraniales; family Geraniaceae; genus Pelargonium; species Pelargonium australe. The sequence goes on from JAYMTH010002418.1 coordinate 2,270, forward strand.
GAATACTTTTGGGGAAACTTTGGACTAACTGAACAAATGAGATAGTACTATAAGGACTATTTTGGAACTTTATGCTATACATACTTTGACAATACGAAAACCTCAAGGAAGTGGGCAAAGACTTACATCTCTGTGTTCTCAACTGGTTTGTTGATTTCAGGGAATAGAGTGAACTCCACAACTCCACTGCAGATTGATTCAGTTTCAGTTCCCATCGAAAGAACGCCATCAGATATGTCACTTAGCCTCCCTTCAGAATCTCCATCCCCAAACCCCAAGAGCTCATCGTCTTCGGTAATATTTTCACGAGCAGTGAAATTCTGACCAGCATCCCCTGTAGAAAGCTTTGGCGGCAGGAAAAACGGTTTGTGCCTAAAGTCATCCATAGACTGCAGGGAACCAGCTTCAGAATGCTTATCACCCTGCTCTGAAAAGTTGTCCATATCAGAAACTGTTTTTTCTAGAAATGTTGAGGCTTTCCCAACAGACACTGTTCGTCTTGGTCTTATAGGCACCATGGAATGTCTCCGGGGAGAGGAAGACCCGTACCTCAGTGAGGTAGTACCACGCTTCTCACCATTAGTATAAGCCTTGGTCTGCTGCAACCGCTCAATCTCTTCATCTTTCTTCGCACATGCTTCCTTCAGGGTTGCCACCTACAACATCCACACAAACATTGAAAAGGAGAAAAAGAATCATACTGGATTCAGTATACATTATGTTGATCATACAAAATTGAAAATTCATCAATTCGGACAAAACTTGTTCCCTTTACTAATCCATGGCTACATTAACTAAATCTTTCAATTATATATAGCTATTGCATAATATAGAAAAGATCTAATCTTTAAGACATTATCTATTACAGTTACCTAGAGGCCAGATCGTTAAATAAATCCTGATTTTGGGTCCTGTTGAGCTGAGAGAAGTATATGTATAAGCCGCTAAAACAAAACATATTGCAGTGAATGCAACAGTATTTAATGCATGAACTGTGGAGCATAAAGAACTCATGTGTATACAAAAATAAAATAAACCTGTTCCATAAGTTCTTTAACATCTTTTCCCTCTCTGTTGCTTCGTGCAGCACCTAACTCAACACCAGATACTCTCTCAGCGAATTTCAATGTACTTATTGTTTCAGAGTAGGACTCTACATCGGGATTAAGTTGTACAAACATAAGGGTCTTTGCTTGACCACCTGGTTGTATAGACAAAAACAAGGTGGGGTCAAGCCAAGGGAGGTAATAAAAGATACATATTCAAACACTCTATGATGCTCATGAATCGTGTTATCATAATTAGAAATAACAAAAACAGAGAATTACCCAAAGAACTCTGAAGGACTTGAGTCAGTTTACTATTCCTGTATGGCACATGAGAGCTCTTCTGTGCTAGAGCAGAGATTACATCTCCTAGGGCAGAGAGCGATTTGTTTATATGTTGTGCCTCCCTAAGTCTGTCCCCAGTTGCTTCAGATCGATCTACTCTTTCACTCCCAGCGAGATCTACTAAATGTAGACTACCACGTAACACGGCATCGGTCTTGAAGTCCGTGCCACGAACATGGACGGTGAGAACACTGCAAAACAAAATTCAGTTATAATGTGTAAACAACAGAATTAATTCAAGAAACAGATAACAAATTGGAGTGGAAACAGATGTACAACCTGTGGGATCGGCTACTTCTTTCATTCAGGGCAGTGGCACCTACAGCTCTATTCATCAAGCCAATATGCATCAATTCTAAAACATCAGACGTAGAATTAACTGGGTGCATACTTGCATTAGGGACAGCTAACCCATTTGGTTGGGCGGTATTCCAAATCCCAAGTGTATGCAAGTCAAGGGAAACAGAAGGCTTTTTAATACAACTAACATTTAAGGGACACAACCAAACATAAAGATAACAGATAAAGAAGTAATTTGCATTAGAATTAATAAAATCTGCAAGAAAAAAAGAAGAGGAGATAGCTAATGAAAATAGATGATTAGTACAGAAATAAGGATATCTTTTTTGAGAAATGTCATTTGAGAGAAGGTCTCGGACTTGCTCATTATATATCTCCACCATTTGAACTCCAATTTCGTATAAAATGGAGCTTCTCCTGCTTTGAGAAATTTGGAAAAGGTCATTCAGCGCTCTATAGTTGACTCCCCAATCCTCTTTCGATGATATACTAGGTCCACTCTAGGACAAATACAGTAAAGAAAATGAATAAGATACAAATATAAAATCTAAGAACAAATGTTCAGAAACTAAAGATATGTTGCATACCATCGTATAGGTCTTTCCTGAACCAGTTTGACCATAGGCAAAGATACAAACATTGTATCCATCAAGAACAGACCGAATTAATGGTTGAGTATCTAGGAATACCTCTTCTGCAGTATATAATATTTTTAAGCATTAGTAAAGAATCAGAATTTACTTTCCATACAATATCATGCAATGCAGACTAAAACCATAAAAAAGACAAATAACTTATACTGTAAAAGAAAAGTGAACCTTGGGTAGCTGAGGAACCAAAAACCTTGTTGAACTTGAACAGTCTACGGTTATCTTTTCCTTGTTTTGAGGGATTCACAACAACCAATTCACCATCCTCACCAACATACTCAATGGTCGTCTGTTTTCCTCTTTCCTCAGGAAGAAATGGTCTTATGCGACAGTAAACTCTAATATTTCCTGCTCGAAAAATAAAAAAATTGGAAATATAACAATAAATTCAAACTAATAAACATTATTATGAATAAATAAATAACACAATGAAGAACACACCTTTGAGATCCTGAACTTCATTGTATAGTTTCCTATTTTCTGCAAGAACCAGATGGTAATTTTCAGCAGCATCTGCTAGACCTTTAAGATTCACTCCTGTTCGTAGTAATGATATCATGAGATTCCTAACAATGGGAGGCTCAGAGCAAAATAAGAGACAAGTGACAAGAAATTGATCATACTCAAGTTACTAAATTCCTCTGAGTAACTCCTCTGTGTCTTTAAGGCTTCATGTTTAATGGACTCGGAAACCAGCCTTAATTCCTATATAGCATAAAACTTTCAGTTTACAAAGTATCACAGTGGTATGAGATGATAGACACGCCAATAAGGCAAACCTGTAATGCTCCAAACTGAAGACCTAAGAATCTTTGGAAGAATTTCTCCTTCTTTTGCCATCTCTGAGATTTGGATTCGGAATATGCTTCTAGTTCTTTCACCTTGTTTCTTGAATCTGAAAGAAGGCGCTCCAGTTCGTTGATCTTCTTCTCCAACTCAGTTTTGGTTTCCTTATATTCTGCTTCTAATTCAAAGCAAATCTTTTCATGAGTCTTTTTCATCGTTTCTAGTTCTTGTTTTAGTGCTGAAATCTCGATATCGTTCTGAACCTTCTCTTTCTTTAATCTAACCACATCCTGTTCTTCATTTTTTCTAATGTCTTCTAGTCTGGTCTTCTGAACCTGTAAACCAAAGGAAGTACATAACAGAAGCTGTGTAAGACATTCAATAATGAAGGCTTAAAAAAATGAGAAACACAATTGCTAATGATTGCAACAGTACCTTTGTCAGTTGAAGTTGGTTCATAACAACCTACCAAAATATGGGTAACAGTTTAAGACCAATTTCGTAAGAGTTTTACAAGATAATAAAAGCACACACCCAACTCCATCACTTAGAGTACCTCATTTTCATCACTAGTCCCAGTTGCAAGGGTTTCTAATACTCTAATTTTCGATTGATACTTCTCTTCCCGAGACTTAAAGAGATTGCTTTGCTGCAAGAATGCAACAGTGTAAAGATCAAAGATTCACAAGGAAAAAATTAAAGAAAAATAAATTTAAGTAATTTACATTTTTTAGGTTTTCCGCTTGAGTTGCTAGCCGTCGCTCAATAAGTTGCACTACTTTTCTCAACAGACATGCAACACGCTGAACATAAAGTCACAGAAACTCAGGTTAGGAAATTTAACCAAAATAAGATATAAATAAATATAAGAATAACTATTTATGACAAGTCTGCTCACTGTCATACATGAGGCACATCACCATTCTTTTTCTCAATATATTCATCAAATATTCCATGCACTATGTTGAGAAGTGACTGAGTAGAGGTAGACTGCACAAATAATTCCAGAATAACCATAAGTGAAGTGAACATGAATTGTCATATCGAGAACTTGAATAGATTATAAAGTATGAGCAACTAAGTAAAATTCAAACAAACTTAGAAACTTACATCCAAATCATTCATTTTCGTCAATTCCAGGATCTTAGCATCAGAGAGATCAGCATAACATCCTTGCTTCAACTGAAACACCTCTTGTTCCTTATTGTGCAATGTAAGGTTAATTGAACTCATTTGCTTTTCTCCATCTTCTCCACACATCGATACATCTCCCAAGTATTGATCATTTTCCTCTAGATATTCCACATTTGAGAGACTCCAACTCTTTCTTGTATGATCTTGAATGTTCTCTTCCTCCGCAGTGACATTAAAACAGGCTCTTAGTGCCAAAAGACACTTCAAAACTGGCACCATAGATCCCTGCACACGTCTTTAACCCTCAGTTAAGTGAGGAGAAAGGAAATTAAGAGGTGCAAATGATAAGACTATTAATATGACCCACAGCTATAACTTGTGCATACCAACTTACAAAGTACGGGTACTAATCAGCTTAAGTTGACAATTATAGCAATGGCCCAAAGCCAAACTCAAGATAGGTTCCATAATTGAAGAAACTATCCTGACACTGAAATTAGTCAAATTACCATGCTAGACCTTATTGGGTCCAAGTTGAGGTCAAATTATTGTTGACGGGCATCTTTTCCAGCCATTACATTTGAGTTTCCCAATAAATATGGTGTACTATTAACCAGAAAATTAGGACCAGTATCAAGTACGGTCAATTAACCCAATATATCATCATAAATCCAAAAGTAATCAGGTCGGGCTTCACCTTAGAGACCTAAGATTATACTGGATCTACTTTGTCTTCAATTTTAGCAAATACAAGTCATATAACTGATGATAGTAGCATTAAGAACAGACTGCTGTATATGTTATGCATAAATACTTTTAGTACCTGCTCCAAATCTGAAGGCTCAAACTTAGGCAATGCCATTTCATCCATAGCTGCTAGAAACCTTTGAACATTTCCCACACCAGGCTCAGCACTGTCTACCTGAGTAGGAGAATAAGGAAAGAAAAATGAGTGTCAATCTAATGAAAATTGAACCCAAAACCAAGTTCTAACTTTATCGGTAGCATAATTAACAGATCAAGAGAACTACAGACAAGCACAGAAAATTGTATAATAATGAAATGGCGATTGGTAAAATGAGAGCGAAGAAACAGAATCCAACCATGGCAATTGAACCAGGACTCAGCTTGTCCAAAATAGCGCATAAAACAGCACCATCAAACAAGTATTCCCTCAATTCCTCCTCTGAATCTAATGGCAAACTTAAACAAGGAAGTATGCAATTCAACCAATCTGCCAAATATTCTAGCTGGTTACCTACATGTTCCAAGACAAGAAAATGACAATGAGCCAATTTGAAATTTAAGCTTCAAATGATGAGATCATATGTGATATCACAGAATGGAGACCAGAAAGTGGGATGAAATTCAGATTACCTTTAACAAATTCTTTAAAATTTTCCATTTTTTTATCATTTCTACTACTAGCATCATTTGAGCTGCCAAATCTTCCATTTTGACTTCTGTGCGATCCTGAGTAGATATTCATATTGGAATGCTTCAAAACAGAACTTAACCTCTGTGATCACTTGTCCACTCTATGCAAATCAAAGCACTGAGCCAAACCCTGAACCAAAACCGACAAAACACAATCAATAAATGAAACATAACAAATTGCAGCACTAATCACCACTTTAACCCAAATTGACAGTTTCAAATACCCCTTAAATGTATATTTCATAACAAAATCAAAACAACAAATAAGCTGCCATTAGCTCTTCTTCAAGGCACAGTAAATCAAGCTTAAATACAAGAGAATTCTAGCCTACAAAACTCTAAGAATAACATTGTTGCACAAAGTGTTTAAAATTTAATTTCCCCCAGAAAATCTCAAAAATAAATCTATAGGAACTTGAAATTCTGAACCCAAGCAGCTCTTCTATAGTGTCTTAAAATGATCCAGGATGATTGATGAACAGTGTTTTCCATTGATAGCTTAAAATGAAAGCAAACGCCAAAAATTCCAAACTTTCTCACCTACGCCTAACCGACAAGCACAACAACATTTCCACATCACCTCGAACTCCCATTTTCTCTCATTTTCCCAGCTCTTAAACACACCAAATTTGAAATTCTCATCACAAGAATCTCCTCTTCGCCGAAACAGAACAAACAGATACAGAATTCGAATGAACCAACCCAAATTCAAACTGATCAACAAAAGAAACCCTATATTTCGCCAAAATCGTAAATGTACGATCGAATTGTGAAAAAAAAAAAAAAAAAGCGAACCCGAAGAAAACGCGGGGAAAAAAAAAGAATTATATATATAGAGAGAGAGAGAGAGAGAGAGAGGCTTGAAGATCTCTGAGTTTCAGAGCTTTACGACAATGGAAGCTCTAAGAGGAAACAATGAGAATGAGGTCGATCCGCCTGCGAAACGACGCCGTCTTCATCGTCTCCTCCGTTTGAATCCTGAAATCGTCGGAGAGGGAAAATGGACGGAGAGAGAAATAATAGGTCGAATCAACGGCGATGATTATTTGTTTTTTTATTTTTTTAAATGTCACCAAATTTTGTTTTTATTGAATGACGGTTTTGTCCTCCCGCTATTTTTGGAGTGGCCTTCCCGCCTAGTTTTGTTTGTCTTTTTATGACTTTTTGCGTTTGAATTTAAATTTTGGAGTGGGTTTTGGTACTCGCTGTTTTTTGCGCGTAGAATGTACGCTCTGCTCTTTTGCTTACTTGGCAGCATGCTATTGGCTCATTTGTTAATAACCAAAAAATATGTAAAGATATACTTACAAAATGGAAATAATAACATTTATGTTAGGACAAATAGAGTAAATTAATATTACTTGTTGACTTTTTTACTTTATGTATTGATTTTTTTTTTTTCGGTTAGAGCTAACAATTTGAGTTTCAAGTTACGTTTATTAAATCGTGCGAATTTATGGGTTTGATTTTTAATTGTTAGATAATGTGTAAATTTCATCGTTTCGGATTTGTTCATGTCAAATTTATGCACTTTAAATGCATATCAAGTTTCGAATGACACAAGTGCATATGCGAATTTCGATCTCTAATATTATTTTATGCAACGTACTATTGTGCTTTGAAAAAATATCATTTGTTTCAAATCGTTTACCATTTAATTTTTAACTAAATTATGTGATAGACAATTTTCTTTATTTTTGAGATTCAATATTATGTTCAAATGAATGATAACTCGACGTATGTGGAATCAACATTTTTCTCAATAGTTTTTTGCGTGTATCGTTGATCAATTTATAAGATATAGAGTACACTTAACGTATTGTAACTCATCAAATTTATAAATAAATAAAAATACATCATAATGTATTAATTAACACGTCGTTTTGTACCATATGTGAGACGTATAACGTCAACCTATATAACTCAAATATATTCAAATATATTTTTGTATGGGACATAAAAACAAAATCAATATTTATTATAATTTGGCTAAAATTGCATGAACCAAAATCAACAACTACAAAATTTGTATAGTTTTAAATATGGATTGAGCTATCTTATTGACTAACCTAATAGTCATCACATAGTTATGGAAGTGTTTATATATTGGAGACAAAACATTGTTTTTTTTCTCAATTTAGTACCAATTTAAGTCAAATGTGGTGAATTTTATCAATTAAGAATTTGGAAACTAAAAATTAGTATCTCAACTAATACACAACTATTCAACCTAATCAGTTAGTTACAATTTAAAGCTCATATGCTACTTGTTCCATACGTTTTTAATTTGAAAACAATGTCAAATTCTTGAATATTGTTGCTAGTGAAATATCTAAAACTTGTTTTTATATAAATTGAAAAAAAAATAAGATACTCCTAGTAAAAAAAAAAATCAGATATGAAGGCAGAAAATAATTTGAAAAATAAAAACTGAAATTAGAGTTTTATATTTATATATTTGGACAAACTTATTTTTAAAATGTTGTGTAATTATTAATTTAAATAATTACTCATTGAAATACAAATATACAAGTGAGAAAATAAATCAAACAAGATATTGGGCCTTGGGGGCCCAATTTTGGAATATTAAAACCAAGATGTGAACTTGGGCCTACATTAAAGGGCCCATTTTCGAATTGGAGCAAAATAAAATAAAATGACGCCGTTGCCGGGGATCGAACCCGGGTCACCCGCGTGACAGGCGGGAATACTTACCACTATACTACAACGACTTAACTGATAATAATTGCTCTGTTCTTATACTCATTCTAATGGGAAGAAATAGAGATTATCACGAGAATGATACTTCGGGTTTTTTTTCTCGATTGTTGTAGGCTTTTCTCTCTATTATTCGGTGAAAACAATTCATTATCTAAACACGAATCAGATAATGCCATGGAAGGCGAGTCTTGTTGTTCAAAACAGAGCCATGAACCAATTGTAGATTGTATCGCACGACAACATCCCAAAGAAGAATAAAAAAAGGTTGCATCGATAAATAGTGTCAATGATGACTCAAAAGACGGGTGTCAAGTTCTATTGGGAGCTACAGAAGGTTCGTCACGCTCACCTTCTGTGAAAAATGCTACAATGCCAAATTTTTTATTGGGACAATCAACTTCAAAGATTGATGTCCGAGTCCTGATTAGAGTGATATATGATATTTCAACGATGCTTATGTATCGTTGTTCGAACGATGAGTATGAGGTGACAAATAAGGATTGTGAGACCCTCAAACATGTGATAAGTAATCTTGAAACATGTATGCTGAAGATTTTTTAGCGAGAACCTGCTAAAGAACCAATGATTTTTGTGGGAGGCAATTCTCAATGTATGGGCATTTACCGGATCCTCATAAGAGTCAGCTTGATTATCAACATGGACAGGAGGAGATGAATGATCGATCTTCCGATATTGATCCTCCAAGGGAGATGAAGACAGTGTCAACAATGATAACATGATCCAGTCTATAAAGAAAGTTCTTAGCGGGAATTTTGTTGGTGAAGAAACACAACCTTAAGCTCGATTATACAAGAATCTATGCATGGCTTGAATATGTGCCATCCGTTACAAAGCTCGCTTCAATCGCATGAAGATTGAAATGGAGAAAGACGAGTTGCATAAAGTCAAAGATGTGTTGGACAACGCAACAAACTCGAAGTAGCTTGCAAGTTACAATGCCTCTCCTGTTCTTAGCTCTATTAACAACGTGAATCCTAAACTTAACTGCGCTACAAATTTTGTGATCTCTAACCACGATTCCTGCGCAAGTGGCTGCGCAGATGATGTTATGTCTAGACTTCATGTTCTGAAATGTTAGTATGATGATTCTAAATCTATCAATGCTGCGAACGAATTGGATTCGTCAAACTCTCAAGTCTCTTCGGTCTTCACACACGAATAATGTGGAGAAAATAAAAAATGTTTCAATCCAAAATTCTTGTGTCATTAGCCTTAGCAACCACTCAGATGATGTAATGTCCATATATGATATACTTATTTCATGAATACTAAACTACTAGATGTTGATCTCGGCTTTGCAAGTAGAAGTAATTATTGGTTGATCTCCATAGACGGGTTAGGTGAAGACAAATGAATGAAAAGACCGATAGACAGACAAATCAGCTTTCGAGAGATTGGTATGATTGCTCGTCATCGGATTGTGACATGTGTTAAACTAACCAGTGAATTTGGACTTGTGAGTATTATTTATAAAAATAAAAATAAAAATTCTTGCTACACAAAGAGAAAATCACAATTTGGTGGAGTGATTTAAGTGAAATGTAGTTCTTCTTTAATATAAAAGCTCTCAACTAATGGATGTTTGCGATTAACAGCACAATTTCTCTATGAACAACTAAAATTGGTTCTCCAGTGATTTCCTACATTTCAAGAAACTATTCGAAAAAGTTTCCTATAGTCGGTAAAAAAAATGTTAAAAATCTTGAATATGTAGACTATTCTACTGTATACAAAGTAAGATGTAGATAGGAAAAATAATTTTCGAATTTGAGCAAAATAAAAAATCTTTAATATGTAGACTATTCTACTGTATACAAAGTAAGATGTAGATAGGAAAAATAATTTTCGATAAGATGTAGATAGGAAAAAGGAAAAAGGTTCATTTTAATCCCTGTACTCTAAAACGTTTTGTTTTAGTCCCTGAACTTTCAAGTGTTTCAGAATAGTCTAAA
>JAYMTH010002419.1:0-12656 GCA_036897465.1 Pelargonium australe
CATTGTAACTTTCGTTTTTTGTTTTTTTGGGTGTCCGGTCCTATCTCACGCTTGAGTTAGGTCCGAATCTTTCTTATTGTACTTTTATTTTCACGCCTCAGGGCGCTTATAATAAAAATTACTGTTTGCTTATCAATATATATATATATATATGATGCTCTTTTCCTTTCTTAAAACCAAAAGCTATAAACAACAAATTTCACTTTTGATCTATATTACTAGGCAGATAGATAAAATTATTTGTTCTTTTATTGGCATAGTTAGAGACTTGGTTTTGATTTGGTGAAATGGTAAGAGTATATGAAAAATAAAAATATTTGACATTTTGTGGCATGGTGGGTAATAGTTGAATACAATATATACCCACACACACAATTTGTTTGTATGTGTTTGGCATTTTGTTTTCAAGTGTGATATTAAGAATTTGAAGGATCCCACCATTGTGAATTTGTCATATATACCATAAAGAAGTTTCTATTTGATAAGAGATAAAGATAAGATTAAAAGGCCCATACTTTTGATATGAGAGCAATTAGAGAGACAATAGATAGAGAAATGACTCTTATCATTGATTCCACTACAAACAAGGACACAACAAATGCATACAAAATCTAAGAAAGTGACTATACTTTCATCATTGATCTAAATTCTTTGAAATCCACAAAACCATCTCCATTCTTGTCAACACCTTTTATCATCTGCCTGCACTCCTCAAGGCTGCACTTGGTGCACCCAAGATTCATTAGAACATGCTGCAACTCCTTGGCCGAGATCAGCCCGTTGTTATCAGAATCGAATATGAGAAACGCGTCCCGGAGATGATCCTCTTCGCTGCCAATGCCATACATGTTGACGACGCCCATGAACTCGTCCAAGTCAATCACCCCGTCTCCATTGCAATCCATTTGCCTTACCATTTCTTCGGCTTCCTCCGTTGCTTTGGACTTGTCGTAGGAGCCGAGGCACAGCAGCACTTCACTGAGCTCAAGGGGGGATATGGTCCCATCTCCATTTGCATCAATGATCTTGAACACTTGTTTGAATTGGGTTGAAACTTCCATGGCTGCAAAAGATGAAGTTAACATATCAATATTGGAAGATGATCTCTTGCTTCTACTTATTGCTTTGCATCCATTGCCTAATCTGTCATTAGCTCTCAGCTGTAATTGAAACAAGTTTTTGGTTCTCCGACGTAGAGAATTCAAACGGGTAACGAAAGCTTCCAACATAATTGAGAGAGAGAGAGAGATGAGTACTAGTGCAAGCAATGGTGAAAACACTAGTTATAGTGCAACGTTTTTGTCACCTTGCAATGATTCTATACGTATGGGCAAAAACAGACCCTACATCATCTATAATGAGCATTCTTTTTTAAGAATCCAGTGATTTTTGGCAACGTATGCAAGTAGCCAAAGGAAACAAATGGTATCATTATCATAATTAGAGAGCTGGTAATTTGGATCCGATCCTACAGACACTGACCGAACAAACTTTCGGGTTGGGCAAATCCGCACAATTCAGCACATTTGTGTCTATAAACTGTAACCGACGTATACGAAGGAGTGTGATTCGTTCGATCAATTCCTACCTCTCTATCACGAAACCGACCAAACCCGAAGTACTTTTAGGTTGGGTTGCATTTAGGATTCAACAATTCGAAACCCGATTTGTCAGCTCCGATAATGTGCATCTGGAGACTGAGTCCTTCCATTTCCATTTAGTCAGTTGGTAATGGATGCCAGCCAGGTCAAATTGTTAATTTGCACATTGTGCCGGCAATTTTATTTCATTTCATGCTCGCCAGCTTCACATTCTTGTTTTAACTGTCTCCGCGAATTTTGACCAAGTTTTGTTCTGCCCAGCAAATCATGGAAATGTCAGGACGGCCAAAAATTTTGACTGATGATTCACAAATACATACAATATATGCAAGCAACCACACAGAATATGCGACAATTTGAGCGTAAACAAGTCGGCCACCATTGTAACCATTTCCATACAACAAAAGAAACTCCGAGCATCAAATTCAACTACTCACAACACAATTATCATCTGCATTACTATACAATAAAACCCGAACACTGAATCAACAAAGCAGAGAGCCTCTATTTTGTATGTTGAATAATCAACAATTTTTACAGAAAATTATTGTTCCAAACCACATTCACTTACCAAAAAAAACAAAAAAAAAAAAAAAAAAAAACCATTGGACTAACATACATAAAAAAGAAAACGAAATTCCCTCATAACATCTAGTAACTCTGAATCAAGGACCTATGTGTGCTTCTGAATAACCTACATACGTTTTGGAAGCACTAGCCAATTCAATTCCATAGCTAACTCTTTTTCATACACCATTAAACTATATTTTGGTAATCGTTATTGTAAAGCGAAGAAGGAAATGAACACTAAGACTTGGATAAGAATATCTTACAACCCACTGATGCCCGGATCAACATGAGCGAAGCAAAACAGGACCCACCCATGAACCAAGCATATCACTAAGGGCTACCTGGACTTCACTTGACCCGTGCTCACAACTTATTAAGCTTGAAAGTAGGGGGAAGAAATGAGCCAAATTCTTTTCAAATGATGTTGCTCCCAGTTCACACAAAGCTTGGAGTGCCGCCACGACTAGAGGTGCACGTGACGCCAATTCTCTTCGTTTCCCAGAACCTAGAGGAATTACCCAACGAGGTTCCCCATTCGAAGATGATCCTGAGATCTGTCCAGAGTGAGAGGTCTCAACATAGAACTCCAAGACCTCCCGGGAGAGGTCAACCAGATAGGATTCCACTTCGGCCTCTTCATATGTTGGAGGCTTGTCCAATACAAGATTTTGTAAGAAAGAGAGACAAATTTGGTACGACTCGTTTTCAAGGCGTAAAAGTGGAGGGTCTTGCATTTGGGTCATGGACCCAAGCTCCTGAAGCCTTGAGCGTAATATGGAATTGCTATTTATCTTGTGAGCATGAGAGGCAACATCATGCAGTGCATCAAAAAGGACTATGATGTTTTTTGCTGAAAGGTGAGACCGATACATATTGTATATCTCCATCACTGCCTGCCAAATTTAATGAGAAATCTCAATCAAAATGTACAGAAAACAGAAACCATATAGTGTAGTGCAGTAACTGCAAAATGAAATGAACCCTGACTTCAGATAACAAATTCCAATAACCATCTTCTCTAGCTTTCCATGTGTTAATCATGAAGGGTGCAAAATTTTCTTCAAAATTAAAATTTTAAGGGGCACTAGCAACCCTTGTCTCATATGACATATCATTGCAATACGAATTATATGCATTTATATCAAAAATTAATAATGGCATTCTCTTTAAAGACCTAGTATCAAACACAAGTAATTATCTACTCTCCCTCCATCCATCAAACAATTTATATACAGCTATGATCAAATAATCTATTCAATAATTCATGATGATATATGCTGGCACTTGGCAGATATTTCTTTATAGGCCCTGTCCACTCTTCATGCCATACCATTGCTAATACACCTCTGTGTGTAACCCACATGCAATGCACATGATATCAAAAGCAGTATTTTTCAGATCTACACTGTATGAACTAGAAGAACTTCAAAGAATTATATAGATAGACCTTGATTAGCATAAAATGCGTGTCTTAATTACTATTTAATAGGGTGTGGATTACTTTTGTTGGGAGTAGGAATCATCTATCTTTTTTGTGAATTAGGAACCATGCATTCCTATTTTCATTCCCCACCCATTATTAACTCCTCATGTTAGCTTATTTTCATTCCCACCCGATTACTAAATAACGGAATGGGTTACATGGAGCCCCCATTCTTATATTGCATTAAGTACAAACACAAAAGGGAATAACATTGTCATTCACCTTCCAGTCAAAATAATACAAATGCTACCATACCTCCAAACAGGACTCTGAGTACATGAATTAGGGAGGGAGCCACCTTCATCATGGCTCCACTTTTTCTGTTACTGCTTCACTTTCTTTTCAATTTTAAACTTGAGTGGTCCCACTCCCCTATATTACCCACCATTGGAACTTTAAGAAGCAGTCCTCAGCTCCACTTTTCATCTCAATTTTAAACTGAGAGGTACCATTCCCCTACAATACCCACCATTAGAACACTAAGAAGCAGTCTTCAGCTCCACATTTCATCTCACTTTAAAACTCGAGAGGTGCCACTCCCCTACATTACCCACCATTAGAACACTAAGAAGCAGTCCTCAGCTCCACTTTTTATCTCAATTTCATATTTGAGGCCCCACTTCCTCAACAACCAAAAGGGCTAATAACTCTATTTCCATCCAACTTAGAATGTGTATAACCCGTGTCTCTAGCATAGCAACATGAATTGGCATCTAAACATAATGTTGAGTTTGAGAACTAGAACAAAGAAAACTTATAATTCCAATAAAATAGTTTTTAAGATTTTAAGTTCAATACTTTGAAAAATTTTTTTTTAAATATTTACTGATGCTGTGGAAAGTACAATAAGAAAAGGAGACTTTTGAGAAAAACTACAATATTCAAGATTTCTAAAAGTTTCAATTTCTGTAACAAACCTAAACCAGATCTGAGTATTTTTAAGTCAACCGCAGGTCTGAGTCTAAGTTTGTATGCTTAGCATCACCATGTTCTATACTAAGTAGTATATCCTATTGTATGAATTAGAATTAAGCCATATCAAACATTAAATCGTTCTTAAAGAGATAGTTAGAATGAACAAGAGATCCTCTCGTATATCATTAGAATATGGTCACTTGCATGTATGAGTGCAGATAGACAAGCATGAAGATCCCAACTACATTGAACAGGATGACACACAGTTATTATAAGAGTTTCAACAAGAACGAAACAGAAGATAAAAGATGTCTGGGTTCAAAAGAATGGTGAGGGCGAGCAGTACTTTGCTTATTGAGATTATTACAGTCTCCAGACATATTGGAGAACATTAATGCCCAGGAAAGAAGGGGGAAACAGATCAGAAACAAACCAAGCAATAAAGGGAATAATGTCCAAAACTCCCGCAATACTCTTATTGATAAAATAAAGGGAAGAAAAAAAACTTGCATATCTTTTTATTTTAACAATAATATTTGAACTTATATAAAGAAATTATAAAAATAGTGATATGCACCATGATAGTAAATTCATCGTGTAGAATAAAGTGGCCAGCATGCAGACAATATAAAAAAACTACGAATAACAAACATACCTGGATGAGTAAGAGTTGAACAGCAGCTCTGCACTTTGCATCAGATATGGAAGCATAAAGACGTTGAGACCGCAGGGTCTCTGCATTGTTGTCATCAGTCATTCCAGACCTGGCAGCCTCTCCATTTTGTCTAATTGAAGACTCTTCTGGAATCCTAAATGAACAATCTTCACTGACAATGTAAGAGAAATCAGGAAGTGTAGCATTAGTTGCTTCCTTCAAAGACAAAACCACTTCTAGCCACTTATCCTCAGAAAACAGATCCCCAGCATTGCTCATCAAACGGACAAGTGCAGCAATACCAATACCAGCAAGACTTTGGTGAGGACGCCCTATAAAACTTACCAGAAGCATCAGTACTTTCTTTAAAAGAGGATTGACAGTATTGTAAAATTTGACAAAAAGATCAACAACTAGTTGTAGAGCCAATGTGCAAGTCTCATAGAGCCATGCATCTTGATCAAGATCCCCAGTGTCACCATCAACTTGCCCAAGCGAGTTGTCTCCAGAAGGATCAATTGCATGTCGCACATAGTCAAATATAGGGAATAGGACTGATTCAAATACACGTTCCCACAAAGGTAGAGAAAAGAGGTGACCATGATTGCGTAATGTGTCGAACAGCACCTGTAAAGCACTCTTCCTTATTTCAGGCCTAGGGTCAAAGCTAAGTTCTGATAAACCTGCACACAAATATATATATGATTAAATCCTTTGACACATTTTATAATAGAATGTTCGCATAGTGTACTAACTAAACAAACAACCAAAGTTTGAGAGCTCTTTTAGAAAACCGGAAATGCTTCTTATAGGCCATAACTTCTGCAGATGCCTTACCAGCCAATAAAGGGAACCAGAAATAGAGATGATCACTTTTGTCTATAATTTCTCCATTATCTAGTTTTCCATCTTTTCCAGAAGCTTCTTTGTCCTTGTACTTTGAAGAGGCACCGAGATCCCCTTCTGCAAGTTTTGTTGCACAGAACTGAAGAAAACCAATAGCATTGAGACTAATGTCTTTGTTGAATCTACTATTAGTGAATGCAATTAGACAATTCACGCAGTCAGTAAAAGTAGTGGTTTCAGTCTCAGTAATGTGTGGGAAGTAGTCTCGCACAATCTTCTCAATTATTTCAAAGGCCAAGAGAACTATGTTCTTGTGATCATCATAAGCTGCAGTGGTGAACACCTGCAAAATGATATGTAACAATCATAAATAGTCAATAAAACCCATAATTAGGGTCTAAAACATCAAATGAACTTACATAAACAAAAAGAAAGATAGAGATCGGGTAGATTGCCATACCATGAACATGCTCTTCCATCCTGATTTCACATTATTGACACGAGATAGAACCATTTGTGAAACACATCTAATGATTAGTTCTCTGATTTCAACAGCACTACTCTTGCGCATAACAATAACAAAAGGCTTCATAAATTCATTCTGAAAGTTATAATTTGCCAACTCTTCTCGATCTAAAAATTTCATTGATAACTGGCGTAAAGAGTCCATGGCAAAAATTGCAATGGATAGGTTCTCAGAACATCCAATGGTCACAAAAAAATCAGAGAGCACGTTCCAGATGCTTGACCACACAAGCCTGATGCGATTCATGTTATAGTGCCTGTTGTAAGATTACAAATGGAAAAGAATTATAAATAAAAAAACAGCAGATATGACAGAAGAAGAGGAACAATGTCAGTTATATTAAACGGTATATTTTCTATTAACATAATCATGTGCAAGTCACACTGTATAAGATATTCTTAAATTTCCATAAATGCTTCTTTGTATTGTGATTTGCCCTTGCATAATATCAGCAAAAACTAGAAAGTTTCATCAGAATATCAGCAAAAACTAGAAAGTTTCATCAGAAATTATGAAAACTGACTGAAATGTAAGTAAAATTCATTATAATAGGTAACATGTGACTTGGACATGATCAAACTAACATAATATTATTTTAATTATGATTGACATAATGAACCCGGAAATGTTTGGGGTAGTTGTCAAAAAAAAAAAAAAAAAAAACTGTTTTGGTAGTTTTTTCTTGCAAAAAAAAAAAAAAATGTTCAGTGTGCAAAAGAGGCATAGTTCATGGGGTCATCAGTCATCTACAATTTCGCTTACCAATAATCATTATTATCATGATTAATGGCATTTACAGATTATACAAACGTGATATACCAATTAAAGGAACAGGAGTAAGAAGTGTGGTTCATACGCAATCTCAACAATCTTTGTAAGACTGAAAACCCGAGGATCCGACGCAGATCGCAATTCCTCCATAGAAACCTTGCAAAGTGCTTTAACAAAGTCAATAATTGCCTCACTGTTTAACTTCTGACTCCGTGTGAATATACGATTCATTTCAGAGCTTCCAACTTGTTCTAACATGTTTAAGTTAGAGACTAAGTTGTTCATCTGTTCAGATGTAACGGCCCCAGATGCATTGGAGCCAATACCAGCACTATCATATGAACCCCTCATCACAGTAGCAACAGCATACTGAAGCCTCCCAGCTCCTTTCTTCTTCAAAACAGGAAGTGCGGTTGACTTGGTTTGCTTGGACTTTTCTGACTCATTCTGAGGGAATGCAAAGAATGTGGCATCTGGAGGAGCACCTTCTCCTAACAGATGTAAATGCTCAAACCTTGAAACGCAAGTCAAGATGTGCTCCCAAGCATCTTGCAAGTAATTACCATCTTCATCTGCAATTGTGATAATTGCCTATCAACCATGAAGAAATCACATGCAATGTTAGATCTACAAGTAAATGGTAATTTGCTCTAAAATTGAAAATTGAAACTTGATAACTGAAGCTAATTTTAGTTCTAAAATCCACGGCATATATCAAAGACAGCACATACTTCTGAATAACACTACTAGCAAAAATCATACAACTGGGTTCTGGATTTTAAATATCTGAAAATCTGTGTCCAGAACATTAATGAGATAAAAATCTAATATTTACTAGCGCATCCATGAAGAAAAATTTACTGCTCAACCAAGCTCCTCTAAAACATCCTTATAATCATTTTTTTCATCAACTTATCTATTCTCCTCATTACATAATTATCAACCTTCAGCTCAAACATTGCATTTTTTGCAGCAAAACTAATCATAGAATGATTCCTAACTTACAGTCAATCTCAACTTTGACAAATTTATTCATTCTGCTTCTGAGTTACAACCTTAGACTAAGTTTTATAGTGATTTTCAAAAGCCATCTAACACTTACCAATAAAGCATTGTTCATTTAATTTGGTGTTAGGATAGACAGAAAAAACACAGTAGTAAACTATTCTGAATTCTCCTATTCTTATTGCTTATGATTTATGAACTTATTTGAAATCATTTGATTGAACTTCAACCCATGAGATGGACACTGTGAAAGATGACAACTCCTAAACTCTAGAAATAATTTTAGTGGGGATTATAAAGAAACAATATTTTCAAGTTTTAAGACTACTTTAGGGTTTCTCCTTAATAATTAGTACTTATTTCTATGTAACGAAATAGAAGATTATTATAAACTTCCAGAATAAACTGGAGAGCTAAAACTATGAGGTTTCTAAACCATCATGAAGTTGAACAAGTTTATTCCACAAAATCTTTAATTTACCATAGCATAATAGAATTGAGCAGGTAACAGATTAAAAAGAAAGAAGGCCTAACGAATCCATAAATCCAGACAAACTCACTGACTCACTGACCGAGAGAGAGAGAGATAGAGAAAGAGATACATCATACATCTAACTGTGGAATATATTTGCAAGTGATATCAGCCATACTAACCTTGATAGCATCTATGTTTCTCTGCTTGATATCAGCAGGAGAGTGCAGGGAAGTAAACTTTGCTAATGAAGTCACGAATGCATCTCTATGAGTCTTCATTGACATTACAGCAGTGACATGAATAGCAGAACGAAAGCCTTCAAGACACAGAGATATTACTACTTCATCATCACTCTGTTCAAGTGGAACAGAGAAGGCGGCCAACATAGGAGCCCAGCATACTTCAATCATGAATCGAAGAATCAAAACATCTGTTGCTGCATAATAAACTGACCTACAAATTGCGAGAGTGCATATCAAGACAACAGTCTAAGAGGGTTATTTCGTACGAAATAAGAAATGGCAGACTTAACAAAAACCTGCTTCACATATTGGTCAAGAAAGAGGAGAAACTACTATATTGGTCAAGAAATCCTAGTAGATTAGAGAAAGAGCAAATGCAGTATAAGTAACACCTACGCAAAACACTATAACATCAAAGAGTTCGAATCCAGCAATATGATTGCTAGAGCTATGTTCGTACATCATAGTAAGAAAAACTAGTTCATCTTACTCAGATTTGCGAGCTTTCTCTTTAAATTGCTCTTGCATATGCCTAATAAGATCATCACTGGTCCCCAATTGATTTCCTTCCTCCCGCTTTCGAACCACAATATTCAAGATACTGTCCAAGCCTAAAATTCGGTTTGTAGACTGTTTCTGTTGAGGAGCTAAATCATCTTCTTTCATTTTAATCTCCTTCCTTGATATTCTGTCATACAAAGACCTCAAGTACTCCTCAGGTAAGTCTTTTCCATCATCAATACCACGATTGTTTCTAATAAAATCATCGGCAGACATCTGCAAAATTTAATGGCAAAGATAAAACATCTGTGTGCTTTAATAACAAAAAAAAAGATAAAATAGTGAAATAAATGCCTGAATTATGAAAAAGCGTGAATCAAACGCCCAGCAGTATCAAATTAAGATGCAAACACACCTTGTCCTTCACCATAGGATTATGAGCATCAGTATTGAGCATAATCACCGAATAAGCTAGAACATAGGCTGTATCAGCACTTATAAAAGCCTTAGGATTACATTTGCAATAACGCTCAGCAAACTTCTC
Organism: Pelargonium australe; assembly: GCA_036897465.1. Taxonomy (NCBI): domain Eukaryota; kingdom Viridiplantae; phylum Streptophyta; class Magnoliopsida; order Geraniales; family Geraniaceae; genus Pelargonium; species Pelargonium australe. The sequence goes on from JAYMTH010002419.1 coordinate 10,135, forward strand.
CATGATTCGGTCAATCTTCTGTGCCTCACCAGGCAACCTAAAGCCCTGCAGATATGCCCTGATTGCCTCGTCAAACTGCATGCCTTGGAAATCAAAGGAATCCGTATAAGCATGCATCACTTTCAGTGGCATTTCTTCCCTTTCTCCAAGATAATCACCAATCACAGCCTTGTTCAAACCAGACGCATTTTTTAGGAAAGCTGCAATATCCTCTGCTGAGTTGCCCACCTTGTTGGCCTTAATCAGAAATTCTATTCCTTTTTTAGGTTTCCGATTAAAGAGAGATATACCTTCCTGCCAAAAATGTAGCATAAGCTTCGATGGGCAATAGCCAAGAAAATAAGGCAAAAGATATATACTCAAAGCCCAAAAAATTCTGCATCTACTCACCTGAAGTTCAAGTTTGTAAGCCCGGCGTTGCTCAATAGTCAAGGCTTCGGAAGTTTCACTAGAGGCCTCAGAATGAGAATCCGAGGCTTCAAGAAGCTCATCCGCATTACCATTAGCCATCGGAGTACTTCCAGATTCAGGAATATTCTCAGCTGGTTCAAACTTTTTGGTAGAATGTGGATCAGGAATTCGTAACTGTTTGTTCATCCAGTCTCCCATAGATCTTAAAATAGCTACTAAACACTTCATAGCTTCAAGTTTCATAGTCGCTTCCTGAGGCGGTAGCAAAGTAGTGCCAGCACCAGGAGGGACACCTTGAGCAGTTTTAAGAAGTCCATTGACCATCCTAGAAGGAACAAGTACACCAAAAAAAATAAGGATATGTGACTTGTAGACATCAAGCCTTGACAGTCATATTACATCAGTATGATAAAACAACTTGCAATGTGAAATGCCATCAAATGTAAAGGCGATACTACTACATACATTAACATCATAGGGTATGCCTACCACAGCACTGAACAAACCATACCTTTCAAATATGCTTGAAGAATTGACATCACAATCATAGTTGATGAAGATGTCTACTAGGATCTGAGAATCAACACAGAGCTTCTCAAGAAATCGAAGCACTATCATCTTCTGTTGAAAATTAGGTTGAACAACATTTTCTAGAACTCTGAGAACAATCATAGGAAAAAATACTCCAATCTCTGCTTTCAATCCAGCTCTAAACCTTGACACTAGACTAATGAAAATGGAGCAAGAAAGCTGGAAAACAATCATGAGAGTTGAAGCACTGTTCTTCAACAAAGAGAGACACAAATATTGCTTGATGGCACCTAAAAATCTGTCACAACAAGAAGATTTTGCACAACTTTATTAGTGGAAAGATAACACATAAACTATGTAGTGATATGTGTAGGACAGCAAACAAAAACCAAAGAGCATATTACTTGCCATGACCAAAAAAATTTATAATCATAGAAGAGAAGCAAGAATCACACAATCACAGTTAAAGATAAATCTACAAAACAACAAATCAAAAAACAAAATTGTTCCCGAGATGTCAAAAGATTAAGAGGCTTCTGTTCACATCAAGTAATTCTATATTCAGCTGTCAACCAACCAGAGTTTATACTAAAACATTAAAGCAAAGCTACAAATAATTCACAGAAATAAGTTTGGTTACACATGAATCAAACATCGGCAACAATATAAAGCCAGAAGGGCAATCAAACTCCAAGGCATCAGTAACCTATATAGCAATTTCTTTGACTAAATTATATACTTATTCTTATAGTATCCCACATTGAAAGAACGTGAAGTTTGCAACCACTTGATATTTGGGCCCCTCCACCTTATGGCTTAAGCTTTTGGATTACACCAGAGCAGGTTCAGTTTGGGCCTATGTAGCCCGTTTGATTTGCCTCCCTCTTAACTCTTGGTCCAAGTGAAGGGCCCATTGTGTTGTCTTAGTATCTCACATAGAAAAAATGTGAATATACTTAGTTTTGGTAATCCATCTAATAGCTTAAACTTCTAGGCGGGAGTAAAGTTTAGCACTAATATATCAATAGTAGAAAACATGTTTCAGTACTTGTTTATTCTTTTACTTGCTAATATATACATGTTTCAACAACAAAAGTTCTTATCTAGAACGCTTCATGGAACTTAACCTTGAGCACTAAGTTTAACTATCTTCATCAGTGATTTCGCTTGAACATTATATAATTACCAGTAACACACTAATCTCATAAGCATAGTTACCCAAGGATACAGAGTGATAGATCAACAAACTTTGTAATTGTGCCGCCATTTAGATTTACCAGCAAAATAAAATGGCTAGGTTCTAGAACGGTAGATAGATTTAATCATGATCCAGTTAAATTTTGCTTAACAAAAGGCACGCAAAAAATGAAGTGTTTGGACTTTGGAAGGCAAATATGATGGCACGGTAAACACCAGCATGGTAGGATTTGTGCAATGAAATGTTGTACTCCCTCCGTCCCAAAATGAGTGTCCTATTTCTCTTGTATTTATGTCCCAAAATGAGTGACTTGTTTCCTTTTCTAGTAAGTTAGTTATGCATGAATTGTCAATAATATCCTTATAAAAAGTTAGTTAGGATC
>JAYMTH010002420.1:0-12653 GCA_036897465.1 Pelargonium australe
GATCCATATATGAGAATGAGAGCTGGTAACGAACACACTAAAGAACGATGAGACCCGGAGTGATTCTGGGACACAGCCTCGGGCGTGAGAGTAATATCTTTTGCCAGAAAACGTCGAAGGAAGCCAAAGAGCTTTGGAAATAAAGGTTTCAAGAAGATTATCTCAACTGAGAGCCTAGAGAGAGAAATGAGTCAAGGTTTTGGATGTGTGTCCGGATGTGTTGGTATCAGAATACCTCTCTCTTACCTAAGAAGGATATTTATAGGCCTTACCAAAGTTGTGCACGTGTCGCCATCTGGTGATGTTGACCTTTTGGGATCACTTGCGGGGCCAACGTCTTGGGAACATGTCCCTGGGTCCCCAACTTCTGGTCCCGGATGTTTGGTCTCCCTGTCCCAGGTGTCTCGTCCCGAGTTCATGGCGATCAGAGGGAGCGCCCACGTGACAAGCATGTGACCCACTCGGGCTCCCCGGGTCAAGTCAGGGAGGAGGACACTCACAGACGAGGTTTGAACAACTTAGGTTCCTTGTAACCGAGGCCATGGGGATGCATACGAGGGACATTGGAGCTCTCGTCCGTGCCTGAGATGTTGTGGAGGTGCTGATCAATCCGGGACTTCGGGACCGAATCATTAGGCCTCGTCCTCAAATTTGATCATTGGTCCTTCTGGGGTGGTTGGTGGGCGTTGTGATTGAGCCCATGTCCCTGAGCCTTTCAAATGGAGTCACTTGTTCCGTCAGTAACGTGGCGCCCAAGTGCTATGTGTTGAGCTCTGATTGGTTTTCTAGACTTATGATTTTTTAGATAGCATCAACTTTATTGTAAAGAATTATTTTTCATACTACATCGTAACTAAAGAAAAAACTAACTGATGATGGGGTGTACTAAGTCGTTTAGATAATACTTTCCTCTTTGGTATTAATGTAGTTCATGCACCAACCTGCCTATTTCTATTAGTTGGGTACCAAATAGATAACTTATAAGTGAACCTTGTCACATACCTATGCAAAACACTCTCAAAACAAGCACATAATTATAAATTTCACACCCTGGGCATAAAAATCACCTATATGTCTATGTACCCTGTCAAGCAATGATTAGCCAAATCCCAAACAGCAATTACACACAAGTAACCAAATGTGCAGAAACAAAGGAAGTACATGGGTAGAAAGAAAATCTCCAGAATCCTGTTTTTATATAAGGCTTTGAATTTCATACTCTTGACCTAAATGAACCCCTATATAACTTTATGATCCCACGGGTAACAGCCTACAGTGTAATGAGATCATCTTTTGAATGTGGCGGCTTCTTGGGATCATGAGACGTACCCCCACTCTTTTTCCCAAAGATCATTTCATCAAGATCATCCATCATGTCGTCGTTGCTCCCTCCTTGACCCCCACCTCGAGAACCAGCTGGTTTCCTAATCAAGGCTTCTTCTTTTGCAAAACGGGGTGATTCGTCTGGCTCTGCAGCTACGGGTATCATGGCAGGTTCTGGCTCACGTGAAACGGCAGAAGGCTTCTTCATCTCCTCATACCTGGAGAGAGCTTTTTGGATCTCATCATTCACATTCAACGCTTCAAAAAGCAGGGCCTCGTTGTCTCCAGCTGTTTCGATGATTCTCAGGACAGTGAACTGGGACTGGCGACATTGTTGCATGAGTGTGGTGGCTAAATCATCCTGGCAGGGAAACAAAGAAAGAAGATGAATTTTGTAAATATCTTTCAAGACAAGTATGCACAGCCAATGTTCATAATCTGAAAAAAGGATGAAGTACAGATTTGGAACAATGATGATATAACTGGAATTAACATACGCGCGCGCACACAAAATACAAGAGCTAATGCTGAACACTCATTTTATTACGGTCAATGTTGAATTATACCAGTAACCAGTGTCAGACTAAACAAAAAATAATTTATTATAGGACCTGCAAGAATCTAGAATATGCCAAATCAATAAGTATTAGAGATATTTGCCTATAAATGCCCTGCAAAATTGCACTTCTTGGGTAGCATTAACTAAAAGCAAAATGAGCATAACAACAATCAAGAGAAACGTAAAACAGGTATATCAGGGAAAGAATGAAAAGGTTCTCATTGTTCAACAACTTTTGCTGGATTACATGAATTTAGAATAGAGAAACATAAGAAAAGTATTTTCAAATGTTGCTATTAGTTTAGTCAATAGTTGAGAGGTAATCAAGAAAAAAATGCCATAAATATTAGTGTGCACAAATAGATACCTTCTATAATTTCTGAAAAGGATAAACTAATAAATAAGAACACAAATTATTCATAGGTAAGTTGAAAAAAACAACTGTCAACTATATCAATGCATTGTTAGTCAAACTCAACATATTGAATATTTAATAAGACAATAAGGACTTGGTAGAGGCAAAGTGATCTTGAATCATGCATTGTCAGTCACGGACTCACGGTCACTGTAGTTAAGAAGGCATCAGGGAAAACTATATTTTTTTTAGTCAAGCTTGCACCTCTTGAAATAAGGGGCCTTCAGTGTCTCCTTAAATTAAGTTTTTGTTGAATATGTGTTTTTCTCCAACTTTTATACGTGCTAAAAAAGGTCGTTTTAAACAAGTTCTGCACAAGTTCTGGACATAACTGTAAAAACACGTATTTTTTAGAGAATAGATGAGACAGATGTGTTAATATACATTATGTTATACAAGTGGAGGCCTAGAGTTTCTGATAAGAGCTCATTAATTTATTTACAATCCCAGTTCAGGCTACTCAGCAAGAAGGAATAAAACCAACATGTATATCACACCTGATTTGCATATGTGTCAGTGTGTCACGCCTTATTTTATCTTCGTTTTCATTTACTATGAATTTGGGGCTACATCAATTGCTTTATTTGTTTTGACCAAAAACTCAGTAGAATGTGCATACTTAATATTTTGTGTGTGCATACAAGTCGAGCAAGGGATAAGCGATTCAAATGGATGTCCTAGTTAGCTACTATAGAAATTACCTCTAACGCATCCTGCTGAGGCGAAGACGATAAAACTGTTGTAAGAAGCTCAATACTGTTTCTTGCTACATCAAATGCTTCCTTTGTCTGTTCAGCTGTAAAGCTCTGCACAGGACTCTCATGCACAGGAATATCACGTTCAAGCTGCTGGGCAAAATTCGCATTTAATTCCGGAGCTGAAGCTGAGACTGAACGAGCGGGAGTAAAAATAGGAGCCAAACTCTCACTGTCACGCCCAGGGAAACGGATACCCCTTGATCTTAAACTCTGATGCAAAACGGTACAAAAATATAAGTCGAGATCAGAAACATAACATACATATTATATAGAAATGTACACACCATCCTTCATAAGAAATACAAATTTTTATCTTCCAGACAACACATGGATTGACTTTTAAGTGCTAATTCTACCAGATAAATAGTCAAATAAAATGGAATTTTAAGATAGATAGTAATATGCTATCTAACATTTATTAATGCAGATGTTTGAAAATTCTTACTACAAGTTTCCATTTTCCAGAATAGACAACAAGTCATTCTTTTCCAAAGCCAAATAACAAGACTGACAAGAATTGGTAGTTAAGAACTATTACCTTGTATGTTTCTTCGTACACAGGCAAATAGCGGAGCTCACTGGTTGACTCCCCCCAGGATTCAATAAGCATCAAAGCCTTGTTCCGATTATTAACAACAGTTTGAGGGTCATCAATTAGCTTCACCATTTCATCTAGAACTCTCTCAGCTGCCACTTCAGAGAATGCCTTCTCGCAGTTCTTGACACAAGTTTCTAGCAACACCAAGGACAAGTACTGAATCCTAGGGTTCTTTATCATGATCCTCTTCTTAATAGCACGGATCAGTTCAACACTATTGACTTTCTCATGATTGATCATGTCACAAATATCAAGATTCATGGCCCAATCCGGCTCATCCAGGGCCTCAGAGGTGGCTTCCTCAACAAGCTTATCAGCTTGGTTTGGGCCCTGGAAGAGCTCCTTCATCTTGAAGCTCATTGAGGTCATGCCTTCAGTCATCTTCCGACTTACTTCAGCCCCTCCGACCTTGAGGCGCTCTCCCAAAGCTGTCACTTTCTCCATCAAATTGTCACTCATCTTTACTGTTGTTTACAACCCAAAAAATCTTTATATCCTCTAACAACAAAACCTGAAGAGTTCAAGAAAAAAATTGTCAAGCACAAATCAGAGGAGTGGAGTTACAATCATAGGAAAGGAAACAAACAAACAAACTAACTAACCCAACCTTTTTTGCACTTCTTAACTAACCTACTTCAAAAATAGAAATCCAAATTTATATTTCTTAATGCCCTATTCAATGAGCAAAAAATTAAAAAAAAAAAAAAAAAAACAGCTTACAACTTGGCAAAAGAAGCAAACAACCTAAAACACACTGCCAGATGAAGTTTCCATTTTCTATACTTTCCCATGTGACAAAACAGATTGGGATGAAAACAATCGAATTTTCAAAATCTCTTACCACTTCAAAACATTTAAACTCCTAAATAAACAAATCAATTCTCACTCATAACCAAAAAAAAAAAAAAGTTACTGATAACACAAGGTAACCAAAGTTGCACATTCCCAACACTTTCAGATCAATTTTCATATGCCAAAAAAAGATTACAACATGCAAAAGTTCGTTCCTCAACCCTTTCCCCAAACTCTCAGCAGCAAAACACCAAGCAACACAACAGAACAGAAACCCTAATTTAAACACAAAAACTTGCATCCGAACAGAAAAGAAAGAAAAACCCAGAATCGAAAAGTCCTATCACAATTTAGCTGCAATTAGCTTGATTTTCACATCAATCAAAACAATACCAGAACACGAAACGTTACAAACTTCAAATTCAGTTCAAAATTTCACAAAATTGATCAGTGGTCTGATCAGATCAGATCAGATCAAATCAGATTGAGAAGGAGAAAAGAATACCTCCTCCGACGCAGAAGTGGCTGCTGTTGCCGGCGGTTGAGACGAAAACGACGTCGTAGCAAAGTCTCCCACAGTCAAGTTTTGATCTTTGGAGTTTCAGTCCTCTTTCCTCTCCTCTCTAAATATACGGTTCCTTGAAAACTTCAAATTCTATTTTCTCATCATTTATGTACGTACGACTACTCGTATCTATTCTGTACTCCGTGCGCGGCACTGCATTTTCCTCGATGGAGCCGCAATAATCTTAACAATCCGTTTAGGAAATGGACGGCTGATTTCCATATTTGGGCTATGGCCCACTGTTTTGTGAAAAGTAAAGGTGTGTGCCGCCGCAGGTTAGTAAAACCCTCAAATATTGGTCAAAGTCAGAGTGGTTGGCTCACGTCATCTCTCATTCCAGGCCGTTGGATTAAATATTCTTTGTCCCGCTTACACGCAACGGTGTATACACGAAACAAAAGTGTACGCGCTTCGAGTAGAAGTCACGCGCTCTCACATTCCTGACCCGACCCGACCCGATTCAAAACGAAGTCAGCTTCTTCGTTGCGGCGCATAACTGGAGTGAGGAGAAGCAGAACTGGTTCGCGGAATGGCGGCGTCAGGTTCGTCCGATCGGTGCAGATTCGAGAGAATAGCGTAACAGGTTCGATTATTTCCCGATCAAATCCATATTTATCGGACCGTATAGTATTGCAATTGACATTACCTAGAAATGGAAATGTTAGCATTGTTTGAAATTCGGAATTTTTTTTTTTTTGGGGTGCAAAATGGTAGTGATAATTGATAATCAAACTGTAAATGATCTCAGTTTTCGTTTTTGGATTATAGTCCAGATGATGTTTCTCTGACCCATGATTGTTAAATGTGAATTACCTAATTTACACACAAATGAAAGTAGATTATCATTCCTTGATTCACATTCCCATGAAATAATCTGATCACTACCTGAAGTTTATTGTGCATTCAACTATAACTTGGGCTTGTTCTGTTCTGCTTGTTCTAGGTAGGTTTCTGATTGTGTGTTTCAGAGGCTGCCATTCTGTTTTTGGCGGATACTTAAGGACTGGGGGGATTTCGTGTTATGTATGATGAATATGAAATGGCTAAGTGCCATTATAGTCGGGACAGGCTGCCTTGCTATGGGGTACTACATTGGTAAATGCCATCATGCTGGCAATGGCATCTTCATCTCAACCAGACTAGCAAAAGGCAATGCACTCAATAATGGAAGGAAGAAGAATAAGAATAAGCCCAAAGAACCCCTTGAGATTGAACAGCTGGCTGATATATTGGATGATTTTAAAATGGTCTCTCTCTCTCTCTCTCTCATATCCGAGTGTGTGTGTGAGTTTGTGTGTTGTAAGATCTTACACAAGTTTTCCATACTTTCATGTTTTTCTTGTGCAGGTTTTGGTCGTGAGAAATGAACTCAAGATGGGTAAGGGGAAAATTGCTTCGCAATGTAGGTATATTTTTATTAATATATTTTTAAATTTAGGTAGCATTAAGAATCACTGAACCTTCATGCAAACCCAAATATTTTAGATATGACTAGAGTTCTTCTTCAATATCATCTCAGTTGGTGTCTGGATTAGGATTTTTTCTTCTATAATAGAATTGGGATTGAAATTCTTATTCATCGTGTTTGGATACGAACTACCTCATTTATGTAATTACATTCTCTCTTCTGAAAATTTAAAATTTTAAGTCCAGTAGAATTAGGAAATATCTTAGTAGTGAAATTAGGGAATACATGGTAATTAGGAAATTTTAGTCTAACTTTCTAGTCTAGTTTATTTTCTATTTATAGTTTTAATCTTTTATATAAAGGGGTCTCTCTTGTAGTTGTTAACAACCTGAGATACAACCTCAATTTGGACCTCCAGCCCAACCTGACCTCAACACCCTGCCTTAGATTCAATCTTGTTGGACAACCTTATACCTGAACCTAACTCAAGACTCGACCTCAGACCGGACCCTGGACCCGACTGAAGACTTCACCCAACCTGAGACTCAACACTAACCCCTAGATCTCAGATCCAAGGCCTGACCCTAACCTCAAAATAGGTTGCATATTATTGTTAAAATAATTTTTAAATAAATATTTGTATATGTAAGAGTAACTTGGAAATGTAATTTTTTGAACTATTTTTATGTAGTGTAAACCAGACAATAACAAATGGAACGGAATGATTCTCATTACCAAACTCTAGATAAACCAATATTATAAAAGAACGGGAATGAAGGGAATGAGTTTTATTCCCACTCCCACCAAATTTCTAATCCGAACGTAGCCTCAGTGAATTGTCAAGTTTATGTATTATATTGCATTCTGCTCTATTCACAGTTTAAGTCTTTGTCTTCATTGGCCAGTCATGCAACCTTGGGTCTCTACAAGAAACTCCTTCATCAGGCACCAAAAGCAATAAATAGGTATAGTTATTTGAGTAGTACATTAGACATTAGTTTTAAGCTTGGTTATATTTGCACTTTGTTCTCTAACTGTTTCCGTTGATGGTGTATTGTCATTTTGCAGATGGGAGATGTCTGGACAGCCTAAGGTGGTTGTGAAGATTGAAACTGAGGAAGATATACTAGCTTTGCAAGTCAGTATGATTACAAATTAATTGTGGCCTCACAGATGCTAGTAGTTTTGTGATTTCATAGTTTCACTTATTCATTTTAGTTTAGCTTATTTTAGTTTGATAGAGGAATTTCAATTTTTTTAAATGATAGTCGATAGAACAAAAGAACTGGCTGTAGTTGAAACTTGAAGCAAAATCACATATCCTTTAGACAACATAAGCTATAATGTAGGTTAGATTCTGAAAAGATAATGGCAACGAAACTCTAGTCTTTGACTTCCCAGTCAACTTTCATGACATGTGTGCTTACTAGAACAAATTTTCTTTAATTTCCTTTCACTTCAGTTTATGTCATCATGCCTACTTTCATTTTGTTCTGGCAGTGGGCATATATTCTCTCTTGTATTCATATTCTTAATGTTCTGGAATGAACATCAGTAAAGGAACTGATGAGCAGCATTGCTGAATCTTATGTGCTAGTTTTTTTTGTTTGTGTTTTATTTGTTTTCCTTTGTTGGTTCTCTGATGTGAAGTTTAAAGTTAAGCCTCCAGTTTTGCTTCTGCTATAGTGTCAATACATCAACTTTATTTATTTGTATTGTGAATTCTCAACTAAATTGTCCAACTTTTGACAGGAGAAGGCAAAATCTCTTAAATTACCTACCCATATTACAATTGATGCTGGGAGAACGCAAATTGCACCAAGTAAGTTGTGCTTCAGATTCTTTTATCAAGTTGGTTCTTGTTTTTGGTAGATAATTTTTTGTTAATGATGGAGTAATTTAAAATTGGGTAAATAAGATCAACCTCCCTCAGGGTAATTGCAAAATTGCACAAACCTCCCTATCCTGAATAGTGTTTTAGGAATCATTTTTGTTTCATGAATTTCGTTCCAGAAGGCTTCGTCTGGAATATGAATTATGGTCCATAATTTATGGACATGTTAATGGTTATTGAATACCATAAAAACCATGAGAGGAAGTATATGTATTCAGGAAGGGCATAATAAGAAATATGAAAATGTTACAAAGATGTGCCTAGGGAAAAAATGGGAAATTTAATTGTTAAGAAGCATGCTGATCTAAGGTAAGTAGAACTACCAAGTCAGTAGTACAAGTGTGCAACGTTATGATTCTGATTGTCTGAATTACTGAATGTCAACTATTTTTGGTTTATTACTGACTATAATTATGTAATATGAGCTAAGACAATTATTTTAGATGATTTTGATATTGCATTTCCAAGATGCCTGAAAAGTTTCAATATTTGAGAGAACTAGCTTTGTAGGCATAGGTTTCAAGCACTTGAGATGTCTGTTTGTCATCAAGCTCAATTTTACATTTTGGTTTATATGAATACTGTTCCTAACAACTCATTTTCTGATTATTTTAATTTGCTCCTTTATCGGACACTTGTATATATGATTTTTTTAACTGTCTTATTATTGCAGATTCGAGGACAGTAATGGCGATACTCGGTCAGTTTCTCTTTTGTAATACTGAACTATTTTATGCACTTTTTGCTTTTCTTTTCTGGCCTAGAGTGTGAATCTAGTGTGAAAAGTAGATATGATTTTTGTTTCACTGATGATTAGTTTGCCAAATTGTATTTTGGGGGAATTCCCATTTCCACTTAAGCATTGCATAATTCACTATCCATTGATCGAATCGAACATGCCTGCAGGACCCATTGAACTGGTTGATGATGTAACTGGTGGACTGAAACTTTTGTAGTGGTGAGTGGCCGTTTCCTTTTCAACCTTAATAGTAGAAGATTTAGTTACCATAACTCGGCACCTCAAAATTAACCAAACAAAAGGAATATGGATCCTGTTTCGCTTGTTCGGATCACACATTTGATTCAGGGCCTTGAGGAGAGATTCTGATACTGCACTTACCTCAAAGTTTACTTGTGATGATGACGAAAATACCGAGAAAGCTTCATTACTTCATTGTAACATGAATATCTTCGATTAGAGGGTCGTCTTTCTTTTCTTTTTTCTTTTTTTTCTTTTTTTTTTTTTTTTTTACATCATACATTTGTTTCAACACTTTGTGTTATTTAGTCCATGAGTTTTTATTTCAAGGCATTGCTGTGCAAAACAAAATAAAATGCTCAAGATAAATGTAAAAACAGCATGTTTCCTCTATGTTCCATGTTCTTTAAGATGTTCAGGAGTAGAGTATCATACAATAGATTGATCCATACCAGAGCTACTCATTAGTCTGCAGCCAATAGTTTAAAAGCTTTTTGAAAATTGAAATGAGATCATGGGAACAGAAGGTAGCTGATGCTGAAACTGAAATTTACAATATCGGCAGTATCAAAAGGGTTCTGTGATATAATGCAGCGTTCGGATTAGAATTTGTTTACATGTGGGAATCAAAAATCGGAAAGGGAATAAGATTTACATCGTTCATGTTTGTATTATGATTTGCTAACATGAAAATGGCGTTGAAATACAGAGAAATTTTGCGTTTTCATTACAAGATGAAGGAAATTTGTATTGAGAGTGATCGACATTGGCAAGTAAGCCACAACTAATTGGAAAGAAAAAGAAAGAAATGTAGAGTTAAAGGATTTGAGGTTTGTTTGGTAACACTACTGCAAAATTGTAAAATTGTTAGGAGTTGTAAGAAAGTGACCCAAAAAGTTATATATGTTTGGTAAATTCACGACTGTAAGTAGTTATGAGTTGAGCTTATGCAAATTTTATGACCTCGATTTCCACCCGAGGATCTTATTGGAAATGTATTCCTAAATGGGGTATTTCGGAGTTCGGATCCAAAAATTCACAATTTTGTTGAACAAACTACATCTACGTGGCACCTGCTCTAAGTACCATGTACCTTTACCAACTAACACTTAGAATATGGAGTTATGACACAACTTTAAGAAAAAAGAGTTCATACTTCGTACCATTTTTTATAGGCTATATCAACAACTTAAACGAATGCTCGAATCTGAGACATCAAGTGGCCTGAATGCCCCATTAGTTATTGATTTCATACCACATTATAAAGTTGATTTTTTTTTTTTTTTGGTTAAACCATGGAGTTTCTGAGCAGACTCGCACTTTCACGATAGACACCTTTAAGCTTTTTGACCATACACAGACGAATCTCCATTCGAGGCGATGCCACATGTTAAGGTTTAAGGCTCTTCCTAGAGGTGTGTTGAGTGGTGATCGAACGCAAACGCTCTTGCCACTCACGCAACCTGTGTTACCAACTGCGTCACTACCCTTGCATTGAAGTTGATTTTTTTTATCAGACAAAGAACAACACGCGTCCAAAAATGAGAAACATAGAAATGAGACCAATCGGTCCCTCATGAGCTTAACTCCTACGTAGCACATGAAATTAATTTTGTACAATGATTAGAATGTAAGTACTATAAGAACATGCATGACGAGACAGACAGTGATTGTCTTGTTCTTACGTTACCTCGTTAATTTAAGGTGTAATTACGAATATATATGTTTTATTTTTTTTTTATCGGTAATAAATACTTTTATTCCAGTAAAATGAATTATAAGAACAAGTACATAGAGACTCAAAGCACGTGAAAACATAAAAGAGCTACATGCTCAAATTGAAGATACCAAAAATACTAATGGTAAGTGAGAGAGAGTGTGAGACCAACATATATCATTGGGGTTTGTGAGCACATGCTAATAAATGACTTTTGAAAAAAACACTCATAGTTGAGAATTCTTTGAAAGTGGTATTGATAATTGTGAGAAGCTGCTTTGGAGAGTGGACATGTTTGTGGGGGAAAAGTGTACTGCATAAATGTGATCATAATGATTAATTGGTTGGACAAACCGCACTTGAACGGATGAGTTTCCGACATGAATAACATCAAAGTGGCGCTGGAAAACTGGAGATGTGATGAGTATGAAGCTCCTCTTAAATGAGCGGGGACGCTGGTTGCGTCATGGAGAGGTGTCGTTGATGCGGCAGTGGTTTGTGCGTGAAATTTCGGCCAGAACAGAGCTAGTGGAGTTGGTGTTCACGAGCGGCTGGGCTGCTGTGAAGTCGGCTCAGCGGACGCTACCGGTGAAGTGCAACGGTGTAGGCGGAAGCGACGAATAGGAGCTTCCGGCAGCGAAAAAAGGAACTCCGTCCATATCTGAGTTGGTGGAGTGGGTGACCACTGTAACTATTTTACACTATATTATCTCGTGTTTCACTTCACAATATTTAACTACCCTATTTTATAGCTCTTTTAAACTTTATTATCTCACGTTTCACTACACAACACTTAACTACCATATGTAATATCTATTTTACACTTTAATACCTCATGTTTTACTTCAAAACACATAACTACCCTATGATATAATTAATGTTGCAATCCGTTAAATTTAATGAAATTTGACTAATATTGTCAAATATGCATACAAAATTACAGTTTCACTCTTCTGTCCACTTCGATTTTCAAATGCATGTCATTTGGGTAATGTCATATGCATCATATGAACTATTCACTTAAATGAATGTAACCTATTTTGGAAAGAGTCAAGGTTATTGCACGAATCAATCACCTTATTATTCCAAACAAAATTTGGCATATACACATTGTTGATTACAAGATGTCAAAATTATGGAGTGATCTCTAATATTGTGAGATCTACAACTTTATAATACATACACACATATATATATGTATATGTAATTGAAATTGTAGTGTTGTATGTATATATTATGTGATTGTGAATGGTAGTGAAGGCTTAGTGTTACAAATATAGTTGTAGTTAGGTGTAGGTGGGTGTGTAAAATGTTGGGTATATGCCCTAGAGACCAATCATTTGTATGATTGTGATATGACATTTTTTAGTATCGGCTATATCATAACCGTACGCATTACCAGATCTTTAGATACTATCTCTGTGATATGGATAGTTTTCTTACAGATTGACCATAGGATAGTTCAGTTATAACATGTCCCTAGTTGAGTATCACCATCGTACGGTCAATGCATGGTGATACGGTTTAGACTAGTATACTGTTGTTTGATGACAAAGTGTTGTCATATGACATTGGGATGTCACTCAACAGTGTAGGTGGTGGTTAGTGAACCATTACACTGGACCGACCCACAGGAGAGTCCTTC
>JAYMTH010002421.1:0-12652 GCA_036897465.1 Pelargonium australe
CATTCATGTTTCATCACTCTCCACACACAAGAATTCAAATTCAAATTTAAGCTCCAACATTTTGTTCTGTAAAAAAGAAGCCAGACCCAATTTTGAGAGGGAGCTCAGTCAACACAAAAATCAGAACAAGAGAGAGCCCTAAAACCACCACTTCCGGCGGCAGCTCACCCAACAACCCAAAACCCCAAAATTATCACCATCACTCCCTCCACTCCTAAGCTTCCTCCGTTTTCCTCCGCCGGATCTCAGCCTTCCTCCCTTCTATCCCTTCATCGCCGGAACGGATCGGAACCGCCGCCACCACAGCCCCCAAATCACCGCCGCCTCTGCTCTTTCTTCTTCACCGGAGAGTCCCATGACTTCCCGCACGCGGTCACAGTCACTTCAGGCAGGATGCTATTCTGCTGCCAAGAGATTGACATCACACCCATTCCACTTAAAAAGGACTATCACTTATGTGACCGTATTTTGTCATTCAAGTGGTTATAGACACTTCAGTTCCGAAGGTGGTGGTATATTTGCAGCAATGGAACACATGAAATCTGTTCAACAACATTTCAGTGACATCTACATAGGCTATCGGTCCCGGTGAGAATACGCTCCAGGTATCAAAAAGTAGGCTAAAACTGTATTTAGGTACTCCCGCATTATTTTATTTTTGTGAATTTTTGTTATTTTGTTTTAGAATAATCTTTTAAATGGTTATTATGATTAATTTTTGTAGACAGACTTTCCACACTGTGTGCTGGTATTATTGCCGGTCGTTGGAAGTTTTTGGTTTATCATAAGCTTTGTTGCATATGAACATGATCTTGCTCTTGATAGGACCAGCGGGGGGGACTCCAAGTTCTTGCTCGTTCTGAGCGGGATGATTTTGGAGGCTGAGAAGAAATCTGGGTCGGAAGGCAATATGGAGCTCTGGCCTCTGGGTCAATAAAACCATTCCGAATTTGACCACTTTCCTTTGAGTAAAGCTGCATCGACCAGGGTTCACAATATTGTGACCGTTGCAAGGTAACAATCTTGTGTTGATTTTAAATGGAGTATCTATATATCCTAATACTTATGTGCTTCCGTGTATTTGTTTTTCTTAGTAGGGGCTGTTTTCATGCCAAGTATCAGTTGTATATTTCATTGTACTGACTTTTGATTTGCTCTATAGATTGGATGGTTCCTTACTATTACTTGTCCCATTATGTTGATGTTTTTTAGTATAGCACAACTGAGATTCCTTCAACTGTAGCGTGGTAAGGTAGTCTATGTTAAATGTGACTCTGTTATCATATGTTTCTTTGTTTAACACAGAATGTGGATCTCAATCATCTTTTCATGGTTTTGTTTGTCTGTGAATTTTGAATCCTAGAAGATTGGTATCCTTGGTATCACTACAATTTGCAGCAACGACAACGGATGCCGGTTTGACCCAGATCTGGACTAAAGACAGCGCGGTGCTTGGACTTCACTGGGGATAAAGCCGTCAGAGGCAGCTGCAATTGTACTTCAAACCCTAATAGAGAGAGAGAGAGAGGCGGCTCCTTGATGGGTTTAAATTAAATTTTAAGTTGTTACAACAACTTAAAATTTTAATGTGTTTTTATTCAAATATGCTATGATGATGCAAGTGCCACAAATCTCATTTTGTAAACTCAAAACATTATCCACATAATTTTAACATGGATTTGGTGATACCAACTCTACACCATTGTTTTAGTTTATATCTTTATTTGGTCACTACCTGGTCATGTGGACTTTGCATCTGGGATCATTTTTGTCATCATTCATTTATAAAAATACTAACCACAGGCTTTGTTTATTTTTAGCTTCTCTCCATTACTTTCAAGCACAATTTTTCTCATTGAGTACCTCATATTATATTGCTTACGATTTAAGCTTCAATCTAATCCACACATGGATCAAATCATGATGTTAGAGAGAAAAAGTCTAAGCAAATTTGATTTATAATGCATTGGTATGAATTTGCTTCCAATTAAATGGATTTTTAGGAAGGTGCCTCCTTCTCAAAGAGGACTACAAATAAATATAAAAACTATATTTAACAAATTAATGAATAAATCCCCTCTTAAATAAGTTTGGTATCACGAAATTGACACGTACGGCTAGCAAGTGCATTTTTTTACAACTCAAACATAAGTAGTATATGTTGAAATTACGTTTCACACTAACGTGCCGCGTAATATTTGTGATGTTCCGCAACTTATAACCAAATAAAGAATGTATTGGACAACCCGAACACAACTTTTATTAATTATAGTGAAATATGAAATACGAGCAACACGTTTATTAACCATTAAGATCGTATGTTAAGTGAAAAAAAATGAGTTAATATTGAAACGATTTGACTTTTTTTTACTGACAAAAAGACCCAAAATTTGGAAGGCCCAAGAAAGTCAAGAAAATGCCATCACGGCTTAGAGATGGTCAAGAAGCCCAAGAAACTCAAAGCTTGAAGATCCAGAACGGAGAGGCCCACGCGAAACAAAACCCTAGCCTCGTTTTCGACATAAAACCCTAAGTGTGACCACCGTAGATCTTCTTCTTCTCTCGAGCTACCGATTTTTCTCCGCAGAGCGCAGCGAGGCTATTCAGTCACCATGGTAAGCGATTTATGCTTCTTTTTTTTTCTTCCCTCTCTCTCTACCATGAATATGCTTTCGTTTATCTGGATTTGTAACATAATTAGATCGAATAACGAGCAAATAGATGGAATATCCCATTTCAGTACCGTATTGTTTTCAGAATTGGGAGATTGATTCCTGAGAGTATTGTTCAGAAATGAGTATTTTAGTCTCTGAATATTTACTTGAATGGTTAGGTTGAATTTGATTCCGGAAACTGTAGATCTAGATGATTTCAAGTACTTTGACGTATACAATTTAATCTCAAAATACAGATATGAACTTGGATTTGATTTCGAAGGGAGTGTGCAGCTTGAATAGCATATTAACTGTTTAGATTCAGCTTAATTTGGTTCAGGGCTTTTGATTTACTATGTGTTGATATGAATGTCCAATTATATTTTGGTTATGTATATATAACAATGGAATCTAAAATCAAAGACACAAAAGAAATGTATACGCACACACAAATTCATTGGGGGCGATTATGATTGTTAAATTGTATCGGTGGCATAGTCTTTTGGCTTTGTTGAGGTTCAGTTTTCTCGTATGTATATATATGTATAGTTTATTGGAATGTAGAATCAGTCACCCAAATTTATTAGCTGAAAATGACAATGAGTCTTATGTTTTATACTAGTTCATTGATGGTTGTGAGTAATTTGTATTTGGTAGGTGAACGTTCCGAAGACAAAGAAGACCTACTGCAAGAGCAAGGAGTGCAGGAAGCACACCTTGCACAAGGTTACTCAATACAAGAAAGGAAAAGACAGTCTCGCTGCACAGGGGAAGAGACGTTATGATCGCAAACAGTCTGGTTATGGTGGTCAGACTAAACCCGTCTTTCACAAGAAGGTAAAACTTTTTTTTATCCCATTCTTTTTATCAGATGTTGTGTTTATCAGATTATAATGATGTGGAGGTTTCTGAAAACAGGCCAAGACTACCAAGAAGATTGTTCTGAGGCTTCAATGCCAAAGTTGCAAGCACATGTCCCAGCACCCAATCAAGGTTATCATCTGGAAGTTGTTTGTTAATATGCTTTATCATTATAATGCGTTGATTCCTTGCTGATCTGTGAATATTTTATATTGCAGAGGTGCAAGCATTTTGAAATTGGTGGAGACAAGAAGGGGAAGGGAACATCGTTGTTTTGATTGCTATGTACTTGGCTTGCATTTAGGTTTGCTTTATTATTTAGTTCATGGTGGACTTAAAATTACAGATATTTTACTTCTTAGTTATGTTTTATTCTGTTCTTGTAGTGCAAGACTTTGTTAATCGAATGTGTACTTCTTTCGTGCCTACTGCATTTCTTTCCTGAGATTATGTTTCTGATTGCAGTTGGTTTATATGGTTCAGTGAAATGCCTCGAATGTCAAACCGTAACAGGATTTAGTTGATTTGTCTTGTCATAGTAGTGTTAATTTTGATTTTCAAGCACCAATTTTTTTGGCCAGAAAGTTCCTCTAGTTCAGCAACCCAGTTTTTGGATTTCATATCATTCCGGAAAGGCTAATTGGCCTTCTTGAAGATGTTCTCTTTGTTCATCGAAAGACTCAGCAAGAGCGGAGCCAGTTTCCGTTGTAGCAAATATACAATTGATATGGATGTACAAAGTTAACAAGAAATATATTGTTTCACAAGCCAATTGTTTAGAAAAACCATGCTTGTTTTTTTTGTTGTTGTACAAGTTTGACATTTAATGACTCATTTTTTGAAACTCGTAATTGTCCTTGCACCACCTCAAACTCGCGAAGAATTTCATTTAAGTGATCATGTTGCACGTGTTGAAAACAATTCAAAGTTCTGAAGACTCTTCTCCCTTTTCCCTTAATCATCATAGCTCGCTCTTAAACACTTGAACCCTCCACAATACCATATGAAATGTTTTCAAAATTTTGGGTTTCAAAACACCACTTGTGACTAAAAGAAAGGAAGATGAGTACCAAATTCTACAACGGCTTGATCCGGCGATGAGAGGACCAAAGTCATAATGGCGTGAGGACGACTCCTCCTCCTGATTATATGATAGCAGTTAATAAAAGACAAGAGTGGCAATAATGGTGGAGTCATCACATACATCTCCTTAGAATCATAGAGTAATATTTGACCGAAACTGATGACCTGGCCGCAAACTCAATTGAGAACGTGGATGGTGAAAACTACGACAATTGTCTTTGTCGGCTTGCAATGCCAATTCCAAAAATGCATGATATTTATTTACAATTCTGTCTCTATGAATATTTTTTTTTTCACAAATGTAAATTTAGTTTTCACACTAGGCGAGTAATTTTTTTTTTTTTTAGGCGAGTAATTAAAAAGAAGAAAAAAGAACCACGATTTAAAAAAAAAATCGCCTACGAAATCAAACCTCACGAGTCACGACTAGGGGAGCAGTATCAATATCACAAAAATTACCAAACACTTCCCCAAGCCACAACTAGCCACCCTCTCTCTCTCTCTCTCTCTCTCTTCAATCTCTCTGCGTACACTCTCTCAATCCATCTCAGAATTCGAATTCGGAAGCCATCGTTCTCTCTCGCGTTTTCTCGATGCTATAGTCTAATCGACGCCGGGGCTTTCACCGGCAAGCAACGCCGGCAAATTATCCGGCGAGATTCCAGCACTTCTGGTGCATCGTATACCTAAGGGTTTTGAATTGTTAGATTCAGGTCGATCATTGGATTTAGGGTTTCTGCATCGTCCTCGCCATGGCTCCGGGGCGTAAAAGGGGAGCGAAGAAGGACAAGCGCAAGAATGACTTGAGTTTGGGAGATCTTGTCTTGGCCAAGGTGAAGGGTTTCCCTCCTTGGCCCGCTAAGGTCTGCATTTCACTCATCTATGCTTCATTTCTTCTGCACTTCTCATTCTTGTTTACAAACGTTGATTGTAGTGTTATCTGCTGGTAGTGATTGTTTTGGATTAGGGTTTACATTTTTTACTAGTGCCAATGGGTATAATAAATTAGTTCAACTTCGTTGAATTGTTAGATGATCATCACAAGGGTTTGTAAGTTCTCAAAGCCGGTTATGGACCTTTGGTTACTCTTTCTTCTACTTCTGTTCCTCCACCATTGCTGTGAAACTAACTTTTCTTCTCATAAATGAGAATATATTGGTTTAGTTGTGAGATACAGTTATGCATCTCATGTTACAATGTAAAACATTCATTTTTTTAGGCCAGGGGAACATACATATATGAAAACCCTAGCTATTTGTTCATCTGTGTGGCTATCTGGAACTGTTGACACCCTTTTATGTCACTGTTTGCCACAATATCAACTCATTCATCATGCTGAGCTGAATCATATACTGTTAACTCAAATTGGACAAATTTAATTCATACTATGGCTGAGAACTTTTATAGTATCAGATCCTCTACAAGTTCTCTTTTCATATCCCACAAAGTTCCTGCCCAGATAGTCTGAATTAAGGGCACATTTGATGACTGAATTGTTGTTTGGGTATTAGATTTTATTTAACCCAGTGAATGACATGTGGTGATATTAACATGTCTGGTAGATTTGTTGGGTGGCTGAGTTGGAAGAAAAGGGAACTTAGGTCAATATATATGCACCTTCCTTAAATATGTCTCTTGAGATTCTTGCTTATGAGTTACTACCTCCGGCCCAAATGAGTGTCCATCTTCCCATTTTTGTAAAAATTAAGGTTAAGTCAGTTAGGATTAAGCGTTCTCCGCAGTACCCTTTTGTGCTATTGTTGTAACAAACTCAATGAGCTCTAATTAACTTATCATATCGTATTGTTGGTAATTGACGCATAACTTACTCACTGAGGAGGAAATTGGCTCTCATTTTGGTACAATTCACTTTTTACGAAAAAGTGACTCATTTTCAAAGGATGGAGTATAAATTATCCTTATACTTATGAATTGGATTTTGTTTTGAATACGGAACTAAGATTTCTTGCAATACTTTTGTTTTTCTCTTACTCCTTATCAGTGAATCTGAGACATAGGATCTCTATTTCATGCTGATTGTGTCTCCCTTTCCTGTATTTTTTCATTTTAGCACTGTTACATATACTGTAAGAATTCACAAATTTATGTGTGGGCTTAAAGATAGTTTTGTTTATCTTGATTCTGTTTCATATTGTTTATTTCAGTATTGTAATGCTTATATTGCTTTGTATTCTGGTTTGTTAGGTAGTATAGTATGCTAGGAGTGTGCTATGTGGACTTTTATTGATTGATATGCATTTATAAGATTATTGTCAGTGTCAGGGGACTTAATTGTTTTTCTTGTATTTTTTTTTTCCGGTTTTGCGACTAAGGTTTCAATAATTTTTTGTTGCATTTTGGTGGACATCTTTGCCATGTTAGATTATAATAGGGATGTAAACGGTTGAAATTTTCTTGGTTAGTTTATGTCTTTATATTGCTCTTCTCATATGGAGCATGGTTGGGTCATCTGTTATATGAGTAGTTTATGTTTGAAGGGATTATGTTATCTCTAACATAAATGTTTTTCTTTTCTATTGTTGTAGAAATTGTTATTGCACTACTCATGTAGATATGTTATGTTTTACAATGTTTAATAGTATTTGAGGTAGTGTCATGGATTTGTATTTTCAGATTAGCAAGCCTGAAGATTGGCAGCAACCACCTGATCCCAAGAAATATTTTGTCGAATTCTTTGGGACTAGAGAAATGTAAGTATGTGCATTTCTATTACTACTTTTTTGTTGTGTGTGTGTGTGTGTGTGTGTGTGTGTGTGCACGCGCTGTGGAATGACTTTTGTGGGCTATGAACTATTTAGATTATTACTATTATTCTTTTTGCATACTCTATACTGTCAATGAAGGGTGCAAATTTGTGCAAGATACATAAACATGCAAAGTGCTTCTTTGAAAGGTGAAAATGCAATTTCTGCCGTTAGCTAAGTTACTTACAATACATTTGGAATGATTTGTTGGAATAGATTGTTATCCTTATTAAGCACATACATCTTGTGATGGCTGCTTGGGTGATGCTTTTGGAGATTCTTGTTTGAGAGATTATATGAAATGGGAGTTATGTTTCCTATGCTATGGTGGGTCCAAGCTATGTCTCTTTCTTCACTGGACTACGTACTCGTGTGTTTGTTTATGCATTTATGTGCGATGTTTTCCACTTCAACTAGGTATTGCGTGGCCATACTGTCAAATGTTTTTATTATGCTAGTATTATCTTTTCCATTTTATTGATCACATTCCTAGACTAACCTGAGGGGTTGGGTTTGCAACGGCTTACAGCTCCTATAATTTAGGTCCAATGAATATGAGGTCCAATGAATATGAATATTTGGTATGTTTGGCATTGCAGTATATCTGTTGTGGCAATTTTTGTTGTTGTAAAAGTTGAATTGTTTTGTAAGAAGTATCCGGTGATTATGTTTAAATGGATAGGTTCTAAATAACATGTGCTACTTTGTTTTACTTGATGTACCTTCATGTCTATTCTTAGTTGATGAATTGATTTATTTTTCACCTTCACAGAGCTTTTGTTGCCCCAGTTGATATTCAGGCATTCACTAGTGAGGTGAAGACCAAATTGTTAAATAGGTGTCCAGGTTGTAAAGTGAAATACTTTGCACAAGCTGCACAGGAAATCTGTGAAGCATTTGAAGAGCTGGAGCAAAAGAAGTCAGTTGAGTTGGGGGCGGATACGGAGGGGTTAGCCATCCAGAGTAAGGAATCTGTCGTTGATGGAGTAATTCTTGAATCAACAAAAGATGGGATAAGTACAGTTGGATTAAATGAAGGAGAGGCTGAAGGTTTAGGTGATTTTGGTTCTGGGTTGGGGCGCTGCTCGAAAAAACTAGGTGAAACTGAGAGTCAGGATATCAAGCCATCTACTACCTCTGGCCGTGCAAGTGATGATTTATCTCAGGAGTTACTTTCTGTAAAAAATCATAAAGAGTCTGATGGTGCACAACCAATGAGGGAGTCATCACTGACATCCACACCAGATAATCCTTCCTACCAAAAAGAAAATGTCTCAGATGATAATGATGAGGATATTATTTGCTCCAAACGCTCAAAGGTGATGACTGTTAGAAAAGGCCTGAATTCTAGAAAGAAGAATCGGAGGATATCTGATTCAGAAGATGATTCCTCTAGTGATCTGGTCAATGGTAAAAAAGATGGTTCTGTGTCTTTAACAGTGTCTCGTCCTGCTAAAAATCCTGGCGGTGGACAAAAGGGTCTAGTAAATGGTCACAAGTCAAAGAAGATTACTGGTCCAGGGAGGAAACGTGAGGCTAGTAGCTCAGCTGTTACATCTTTGAAGGATGGTAGCACTGCCGGTTGTGATGTCCTTGAATCTGGTAACCATTTGAAAGATGGAACTAAAAGTAAATTTGGTGATGGTGATGGTATGAAGAATTTATCTTCCAATGCTTCTAAATCCAGTTTGAACACTGGTGGTGAACAAAGGGCGAAAGACCATCTTAAAAGCAAAAAGAGATCCAATATAGCTGATGACATGCAGGATATTGCCAATACTGAGGTCCAGGCCAAGGGCGAGCAGTCCGGTAGGGAGAAGAAGTCCCATCTTGGAATGCGCAATGCGGGTAATAACGAAATTTTACATCCTCCCAAGAAGTCAAAGCGCGTTGATTCTGGAGATTCCTCTAAGCGATTGCACCCTAAAAGTGTAAAAACTGTTTCCCCTCCTTCTATTGTTGCCGGTGACAAGTCAGCCAAACATTCAGATTTTAAAAGATCTACATCTCGTATTAAAGCAGAAAACTATTCAGCATCGAAAATGCAAGCAGACATTGTTGAACCCAAAGTTCCTGATGATGAAACTGTGCTTCCCCTATCAAAGCGCCATCGTCGAGCATTGGAGGCTATGTGTGATTCATCTGCGCCTATTTCTGATGAGAAAACTGAGAAGAATCTTTCCAAACTGAAGACTGATGTGTCATGTTCTAGTATAGGTTCGGGCACTCAATCACACAAGAGACGCCGAGCTGTTTGTCTCTTTGATGATGAGGATGATGACGCTCCCAAAACTCCAGTTCATGGAGGATCTACTCGTAATGTCACACCTTCGTTGGCTGTGGATACTGTTAAAAATGCCGAGTTGAGGCATGAGGGATCTGCTCGTATTGTCTCACCTTCGTCGGCTGTGGATGCTGTTAAGAATGCTGAGCTGAGGCATGAAAATTCCCATGATGCTCAGCAGAGCAATGGAGGTGATACGAAACTGGAAGATAAACTCCCAAAGGAGCTACCTTCTGAATCTCGTAAGGAGTCTCTGCCATCTAGCCAACCGCAAGGTTTAGAGAAGAGGCTTAAGAAGGTAACAGCTGCTCAGGATTCTCGAAGTCCTTCAAAATTGGATTCAAATCAATCCAAGGAGGCAAAACCAGTCGTCACTTCGCCTATAAAGTCTCCTCTGCCTGTTCCTGCCTCTAAATCAGCGGTAGAGCAACAAAAAGTCACAAAACCAGTGACAAAAGTTTCTAATTCTAGTACTCAAAAACAGTCTCTGGTTGGGTCTGGTAAGGGTTCAAGTGCAGTCTCTGATAGACTTAACTCTTCCCACATTCAAGTTACGGCTCAAAGAAACAAGTCAGCTTCCTCAACAGAAAGATCAAAGACACTGCCAAAGTCTATTTCACAAATGAACGACTCTGCTGCTTTGGCAGAAGTATCAGTAGGATATAGGTCCCTATCCGGTGAAAGGTATGTATGGCTGGTAACTGCTTCACATGTTTTTCCTTCTTTATTCATTTGCATGTATGCATTTAACTTTTTGGCCTAATAGCAGACCAGGAGCTGACGAAGAAGATAAAACAAGTCCATTGCTTGATTCAAAGATTTCGGATTCTGTTTTGTCTATGAAGCATCTTATTGCAGTTGCTCAGGCAAAGAGAAAGCAGGCTCATTCGCAGAATTTTTTTCTTGGCAATCCTAACTCTGATCTACATGGAAGAAGTCCGAGTCCATCCTCGGCTCCTCAACCTTTCTTGATTGGCACCAACAACAATATGATCCTTACGGATATGCAGGGATTTAATCGCGCAGCGTTAGGTTCTCCATCAGCTTATGGTCAACAATCTTCATCTCAAAACCAACTTGATTTTGAGGAAGTTGAGGAGAGAAGAGTCAGTTCGGGACACAGGGTTGCTGGGGGCTCATTGAGTGGTGGTACTGAGGCAGCTGTTGCTCGTGATGCTTTTGAGGGGATGATAGAGACTTTGTCTAGGACCAAGGAAAGTATTGGACGTGCGACTCGTCTAGCCATTGATTGTGCGAAGTATGGCATTGCCAATGAGGTATGCCATATAATCTCACCTTGCTATTCTTTCAATCTATTCACTCATAATAAGAGTGGCTAATATATTCACAGTTGCTCTATCTTTCGTTACATGGATTTCAATAATGGCTATTGTCACTAGCAATGATTTAGGTTCTGAATCCATTTGACCAGCTGAGTTGGTATTAAGTTAGATTGTTTTTGTGAAAGATTAGTTTCAAGGAAGGTTTTAGTCGGATTTAGTGTCTTCCTGAGATAGATTGTATGGATATTATCTGTCATGATAATCTGGCAGCTGAGCTTTTTGCTAATGGAAGTGTCATTATCCCAAAAATTCATATAAACCAAAACTGTCTTCTTTGAAGAAAGGAATTGGAGGTCAGCATTCATGTTGGAGTTTTCTTGATCTTCAAGAGGGTCTTTCAGTTATAAATATCTGATCCTTTTCAGGTTGTGGATCTTCTAATACGGAAATTGGAAACTGAGTCTAGTTCTCATCGAAAGGTGGACCTATTTTTTCTAGTGGATTCTATCACCCAATGCTCCCATAATCAAAAAGGTAGATATATAGTGATGAATATGTTATGTGACTCTCAATCCCTTAGGTGTAACGTATGTGTTCTCTTTTATGTTTGTTCAGGCATTGCTGGAGCTTCATATATCCCTGCAGTTCAAGCAGCATTGCCTCGTCTTATAGGTGGTGCGGCTCCACCTGGAGCTGGTGCTCGCGAAAACCGTCGCCAGTGTCTCAAGGTATTTTTCTTTTTCAACCGAACTGCTAGGCCTAAACTTTATTTTATTCTCAAGGTATATTGATACGTTATTTTATTACAGGTTTTACGGTTATGGCTTGAGAGGAAGATATTGCCTGAATCTCTTCTTCGACGCTACATGGATGACATTGGAGTTCCAAACGATGATATAAGCGCTGGATTTTTTCTGAAGCGGCCATCTCGAGCTGAGCGTGCTATAGATGATCCGATCAGGGAAATGGAAGGGATGCTGGTTGATGAGTATGGGAGGTCTGAATTCTTTTCTCCTTGTTACTCTAGAAACAATATTTTTTCTGCCAATTCCTTCTTTCTTGTTTACGTATATGTATTATTTTCGCATGATATGGTGATGCTATATCCTAGTGACAGCATTTATAATGGGTCCTTCAAACCTCAGCTTAAAGTAGACTAGTTTTAGTATTGAAATTGTAATCATAACTTTCATTGTATCATTTTTATATTGGAGTCTTGGAGGTTCAACTTTCTGATTTATTTCTTGTTGTGTCAGCAATGCTACATTTCAGTTGCCCGGCTTTTTATCCTGTCATGTATTTGATGAAGAAGAAGATGAAGAAGAAGAAGATCGTCCCAACAGTTCATGTAAGGAAGCTGGCATTGAAACACCCGTGGACCCTGCCAATACATTGGGAGAGTCAGAAACATATATGGTCACACCAAATGATAGGCGCCATTGCATCTTAGAAGATGTGGATGGTGAGCTTGAAATGGAAGATGTATCAGGACACCTGAAAGATGGAAAACATATTTCTGCAAATGGTTCGTTTGATATAAATTTGCAACCGCAGGGCTCTGATAAGAAGCTGGAATCAGGCTCAAACAGTTCTCCCCACTTACCCCTTCTACCAGATGGCTCTCCTCCATTGCCTCTTGATTCCCCTCCTCCTCAGCCACCATTGCCCTCTTCACCACCTCCGCCACCGCCTCCACTGTCCCCATCGCTCTCTCCGCCGACG
>JAYMTH010002422.1:0-12650 GCA_036897465.1 Pelargonium australe
GCCGAACTATGCCGGACCAGATCCGCACAACACAACTGAAAAAACTAAACTTGCCATCATAACGAGAATTTCAAAACTTAGAGAAAGCCCACTTTTTCTTAGAAGAATTTGAGATTAATTAATAAGAGACGATTGAACCACCGCCGATCAAAGAAAAACCGGCGGTGGCTCAAAGAAAAGTTATTGACGAAGAACCAGAGGCAGCGACGACTAGGGTTTCCAGAGAGTTCAAATTTAAAATTTGTTAAACTTTGGATTTTTCGGTGAATAATTTGAAGTTTTTAGCAAAACTATGAGATATTCGGCGACACTATGAATTTTCCGGCGAGGCACTTGATGATTCCGGCTAAGGGTGGATGAAGAAGAACGGTATAGTGAATTGAAGGTCAATTATGCAATTTCAAAAAATAATTAGTCATGTCTGACACATGTGTACTATTCCGTTACATTTAATTGAGGGAGAGATGTTTGACATAGTTCAGGAGATATAATAGTTAAATGCAAAAGTTATACAGTGTTAAAAGAGACATAGTTGAAGTAGGTACATGTATTTATCCCATTTTTTTAAAACATGTTTGGTTGGCTTTTTTGTTGTGTTGTTCATACATATTTTGCTTGATACCATGTCATTTGTTTGGTTGGTGTGAATCAGTGTGTTGGAAGTGTTTTGGTTTGCTCCTACCCTCATTTTATAGAGAGATGAGTTTTGGTGCAACGGTAAATTTGTTACCTTGAGATATTGAGGGGCAAGTAATTGGGACCAACAAATTATAGGTTAGATTGCTAAGAAAAAAAGAAATGAAGATCAAAATTGAAAATATTTGATCTAAGAGTTGTATCGATTTTTTTTTTTGTTGGTAGGAACAAGAAGGCTAAACCGGCTACACAGAGCCACACACAACAGGGATGTTCCTCCTACTAGACACACCCCTCAAATCTTCCTGAACAATACTCGCAACAGCAGCAGGCGATCGCTCAAAGAAGCACAAACGATTCATCAACACCAAACTCAGGTTGGCTAAACTGTCCGCAACGCGGTTACCTTCCCAATACCCATGACTGATATCGACTGTCCAACTCGCCTTCACAAGCTCTTGAATGTCTACACAGATCTCCTCAATATTCCAACTACCAGCCACCGATCCAGAAATCACATCAAACACAACTTTAGAGTCGACAATTACTTTCATCTTTCTCCACCCCTTAGACCAGGCGTACTCAAGACCGGCCCTTAGGCCCTCCAGCTCCGCCACCAGGGCCGAACAGTGACCTATAAAACCCGCGAAGCCCCCAAGCCAAGCCCCGTTACAGCTCCTCACAACGCCCCCAAACGCTGCTGGACCCGGGTTTCCTTTACTCGCTCCATCGGTATTAAGAAGGACCCAATCAGGAGGAGGGGGACACCACGCAACCCAAAATTCAGACCTCTCAATAACTGTATCAGATCCTCTCCAGGCGTCAACCACTGTTTTAGCCTCCTTAAACACCGCAAGAGAAAGGTCAAAGGGAATAGTATAGTCATGTTGCAGCAATTGACCACATCTCCAACGGCAACTTAGTCAAATAGTTGCACCAAACAGATATCCCCAGTTGAGACCCATAACCGAGAACTTAGCCTGCGCAATATTCCAATCGACCTAATCGCCAAGAGTCAAAGAGAAGAACTGAGCAGACATGTGGGGCAGAACTAACCTCTTCCACATAGCAACTATCACCGGACAGTCGCGAAGCAAGTGTATGCCATCCTCGTCATGCAGACCACGCCTGAAGCACACCGCCGAGTCCAAAATTTCTCTATGAAAGCGAAGCAAAGAAATGTGGAGACGATCATGCCGAGCCAGCCAAAGAAAATAGTTCCACTTTTGGGGACCTTTGAATTTCCAAATACTTCCCCAGCCATTGCTCTGGGAATTTCCAGCTCGGTTAATAAAATTGTATGCTGATTTAACAGTATAAGCTCCTGATTTGTGTAAACGCCACACAACTCTGTCCCTACTCGACCTGCGATACAAAATCGGAATACCAAGGACGTTATTCACCAGCTCAGACGACAACAGCAGGCGGAGGAGGACCACATTCCAACCTCCAGAGTCCATAAGAAAATCAGAGACCCTCATATCAGCTGGAGGAGGAAACTGTAACAGATCAGCAAGGGAACATGAACCGCACCAGATATCACTGAAAAAATTAATATTGTGTCGTCCCCCACCTTCCAACCCATACCTTCTGCGATAATATTAGCACAACGAGCGATTGCTTTCCAAACTCGCGAGACACCTTGGACACACTGCTGAGTCAACAACGTTCCATTTCTGCCGTATTTTTCGTGAAACAACCTAGCCCATAAGGTACCCGGATTCATGATAACCTCCCAACATACCTTACCCAACATGGCAATATTAAGAAAGTCCATCATTCGGATTCCCAGCCCCCAATCTCGCTTGGAATCAGTCACAACATCCCAAGATAACAAATGAAGCTTCCGGCCCTCATTCGTGCCTCCCCAAAGGAAACGACGATTCAAAGCGTCGATTTTATTACAAATAGCACGAGGAAGACACTCAGTTTGCATAGAATAGGATGCAATAGTGGACGTGACAGATTTAATGAGCCTGGCTCTCCCCGCCATTGACAGGTGCTTCACCTTCCATCCCGTTAATCTTGTGTTAACTATGTCCACTAGAAAATTGAAGTTGCTGATTCGATGCTTCTTACAGTGCAACGGAACTCCCAAATAGTGCCCTAAATCCTTAGTAAACTCAATCTCCAAAACTGAACTAATACGTTTAATCTGATGAGTCTTCACCACGGGGGGAGGCTGTGAACTTCGACTTCGCACAACTCAGCCGCTGTCCCGACATGCTACAAAACTCATCCAAAACATTCTTAATTACAATGGCCTAAGCATACGAAGCTTTCCCGAATAAGATTAAGTCATCAGCAAAGAATAAATGAGAAATTCCAATCCCATTCTGAGTTATTTCCATGGGTACCCAAGAGCCCGTCGCGACACGTCTATCAATCAAACGGGCCAAACGTTCCATACAAATAATAAACAAATATAGAGACCCCGGGTCACCTTGTCGAAGGCCCCTCTTTAGTCGAAAGCTCTCAGATATCGTACCATTAAAGAGAACTGCCATTTCAACCGAGCGGACCGTACTCATAACAATCTGAATCCAAGCTTCCGGGAGATTGAAAAACTGTAAGGTTTTCTCGAGGAAATCCCAAGATATCCGGTCGTAAGATTTCTCCAAATCAAGCTTCAAAGCTATAAACCCCTTCCCCTTTTTCCTATCCGAATTTTATGCATCAGCTCCTATGCAATCAGAATATTATTTCTAGTTGACCGGCCCGGTATAAATCTTCCTTGATTCTCCGCCACCAAATCATCAAGAAAGGGACGAAGGCGATTTACAAAAACCTTAGTAATCACCTTAAGCAGGACCGTGCATAAACTGATAGGACGGAATTGAGAAAATTTGATCGGGTTTGGCAACTTCAGAATCAACACCAAAAGAGTCCGATTTATCTCCTCCGGAACTGAACCGGAATTGAAACACTCCTGAACGAACCGTATAAGAGAAGCTGCCACATATTTCCAGAACTTTTGGAAAAAGCCAGCCTGAAAGCCATCCCACCGTGGGGCCTTCCAGGGTTTCATGTCAAACAGGGCGTTCTTGACCTCTTCTGCCGTAACCGGAACTACTAGAGCCTCACTCGTCTCCATATCTAAAGCAGCCCCATCCCAAACTCCATCAATAAATTTGTCCCGAGTCGATTCCGCATAGGCAGCAGAGAAATACTGGACCGAGAGATCGCGAAGAGCCTCATCTCCTTCAGCCCAGCTGTCCGAGTCATCTTTCAACCTCACAATTTTATTCTTTCTCCGTCTCTGAATAGTTGAGAGGTGGAAAAAACTGGTACTTTTGTCCCCTTGAACAATAAAATCACGCCTCGACTTTTGTTGCCAAAGAAGCTCTTCTCGTTCCAGAATCTCCATAAGCTTACCCGATAACTCAGCCTCCAGCCCATTAAGAAACTTCGACGAAGCTCGCTGAAGGCTTCTCTGAATGCCATCTAGCCGCCTGAGGAGCTCCTTCTTTTGGCTAAACATATTCCCAAAGCTTTCTCGATTCCAGCTTAATAAATTATCCTTGAGAGAGAGAAGGCCAGAATGAAGGGGCTTATCTTTGAGCGCATTCCAAGATGTGTTAATTAACGGGTCCAGGGTAGAGTGAGTCAGCCACATATTCTCAAAACGAAAGGGCCTTGGACCCCGAAAAGAGGTGGTCGGCCTCAACTTCAAGAGCACCGGGCAATGGTCAGACTGTATACGAGGAAGATGATTAACAAAAGCTTCCGAGTATTTAGTTCTCCACACATCATTACCAAGGCAGCGATCCAATCGACACAGAATTCTATTGCGACCTTTTTGTAAGTTAGACCACGTGAATTGTTGTCCTGAAAACCCCAGATCCATCATGTTGCCCGCACTAATCCAACTGTTAAAAGAAGCCATTCTTCCCATAGCAGCCTGTCTACCACCCAATTTCTCCGACTCTGATGCAATCTCATTAAAGTCTCCACAAATCACCCACGGGATACTAATGGAGCTCGCACGCATAGATGCAGGATAACAAGAACGAATCGTTACCATTATCCGAATCAATAAGATGAACTAACTGCTCCGAACACCCACCCAATGTAATATTCAAAGAATCAGAGTTCCAACAGCACCAGATACCGCCCGATCTACTGACCGCTTCCGACCGGACCCAATGCCTAAAACCCAATTTTCTACAAACCACATTAGCACGAGCCCCACTAGTGCGGGGCTCCATAATAGCAATAAAACTAGCATTGTGCATACGAACTAAATCCTTAACAACACGACATTTCTCAACTGAACCCATACCTCTACAATTCCAAAAGAAGAAAGACATAATTAATTTTGAAAAGTGGGATTGGAGACCATACCAATGCTCTCCAGGAACTTCTGATCGGCCACAACCCAAACCCTCTCTCTATCACCATCGACACCCACTATCGACTTCTGCATCAGATTGAGACCAGCCACCGCCTTCTTGACATTAGCGAGGACTCCAGCTGCATCCGGCGGCATGTTCAAATTCGATGAGCTGATCTGCTTCAACGGACCAGGGCGGCTCGAATCACGACCTCCGCCACTCGCCGAGCTCATCCTGCCACCGCGACCTCCCTGAGAACCTCGAACCACCATCTGAGAATTGGGACTATGTGAGACCTGCTTCACTCCCTCGGTCAAATGAGATTTTTGTTTCTGGGAAGTTTGACTGGGCTTCTTATTGCTAGGCTCACTAACTTGGGCCTTAGTTACCTTACTGGGCCCCGTGGGCTTGGGTGGGCCACTTGAATTTTTACCAACCCGGGCCCCTTCTGAATGCACATCCACACTCTTCTCCACATTCCCATCAACTTCCATCACGTTTTCCTCAGACATATCAGCCAAAACCCCAAACCTTGATGCATTAGCTCCGGCCAACTGTCGTGAACCTACACCAGTATTCACACTTCTCAACCCCGTGCCTTGACCATTCTGCCTCCTCACTCCTCTCCGTGGAACTACCATCCAACTTCCATAGTTCTCCCGTGTTACTTGAGTTTCTTCTTGCACCTTTGACAAAACCTTCACTCTATCCCCTTGTCCTAGCTCTGTGTTCACAACTTGGACCAAAGCTTGCGAGACAGCAGCAGGCACACCGCCCGTCACATTCGTGCTTTTTTCAAAAGTTTTGTCCCCCTCTGTTCCCTTCCCTCCTAGAACCAAAAGAGCAACAACAAAAAGGCAACTCTTATCTTTGTGCCCGACACGTCCGCACGAGAAACAAATCATATGAAGACCCTCATAAGCCACTGGATGTACGAAATCATCTCACCAAACCTTGGATACCAGAGGTTTACTGAGATCGACCTCTACACACACCTTCGCATATTGCGCACGAGACGCCTCCTTGGATGGAATATCTACTTTAACCGGCTTTCCAACATACCCTGCTGCTTTCAGTAGAATTTCCTCATAAAAGTAATCAATTGGCAACTCTGGAAATCGGATCCAATTTAGAGTCTTATCTATCGCATCAACACTCGGACGAAACCCCGGGACCCAAGGTCGAACCGTGAGGTAAGACCCGAAAAACATCCAGGGCCCTCCTTCCATTGCAAGTTTGTAATCCTCGAAGAACTGAAAGTGAGCTATGAAGTAGCCATTAGCAAGTGAGATCAACACGTACTCCTCTCCAGGTTTCCATAATTTCTTCGTGCGCTCCATCATAGTCTTCCAACCCAAGGAACAACTAAGAAGCTTGACAATAAGGCAGTCCTTCCACTGAGCGCCCAACCTCTCCTTGCGCTTCGCCGGAATCTTAAACCCCACCACTCCATCTACCACACAACTAACAACTGGATCCTCAATAGGAAACCTTTCTCTCCATTGCTTCAAATGGGCGGCTTTACGTCTTTCATGTTGAAGAAGTTTGTCCCGAAACGACATCGGTGGTCCTCCCTCCTCCTCCGGATCCACTGATTCATCGAGATCCTCCTCCATGTTCATGTCAACGTTATCTGCGTCCTCGGTATCCTGCGCTTCCGTCGATTGGGTAGCCTCAACGTGCACTTCCATAGGTTCCGAGTGATTGGTCTCAGATGCCTTAGCCTTCTTCTTCGATCTCTGGAGAAGATCGGCTTCTTTCTGCGATAGATCATCACCCTCATTCGCTATGCCAGACGCCCTAATTACCCTAGCAGCCGCCATTCCTATATTATGTCAAATTTTATCAGAACATAAAAATGCAAACTTATAATTCCGATTTTATTTATTTATTATAGAACTATGATATTGAAAACAACCAAATTGATCTAATAAATAAAACCATATAAATTAAAATTTCAAAAATATAAATAAACTTTCGATTTGAAGGTGTTTTTGAAACCCAAACTTTATTGGTTATGATACTCAAATTTTACTTTACCAGATATAGTACCCAAACTTTAATTTTTTTTACTTATGTTGTCAACTTATGCTTACGTGTAATTAATATTTCTGCTGATGTGGAGGATCTAACTGTGCCAATCAAATAGATTTTCATATTGAAAGAAGATGGTACCTACCTAACTAGAATTTAGAGTTAGATCTCAATATTTATTTTTTGTAAGTAAAAAAGTGAATTGAAAATGACTGGACAAAAATAATGGGCTAACACTGTGGTGCACTCTATGAAGATAGAAACAAACAAATAGATGCAACCATTAATAGAGTTTGTGTCAAAACAAAACTAACAAAACTAGAAAAACCTACCTAATTGTCAGCACCATCCCCTTTGAATTTTCTCCACTTTTAGTTATATCCATAAGCCATCTCTTCAGCTACCATTCAACACACACTCTTTAACTTATAAGAATTCAATAAAGGAATATATTAATTAAAAAATGTTTATTTACATCTCTAAACAACTTATTATGTTCAGACATTCTTTGGGCTTACATAGAAGCAAGGGAAAGGATTTAACAAAAAATTATACACTATACCAAGTGTGAGAGTAGATGTTGCAGTTTAGCTTAATGTCTCGAGTTTGAGTTCCAAAGTATGCTGTTGCGTTAGAAGTTGATAATAAAAAATTTAGCCGTAATCCCTTCCGACTCCAACGTGTCATATGATTCAAAGGCGTTGCTATCGCGGCCCCACTCCGGATACCTCAAGAAACTTGTTCTAATAGTCATGAGGACTAAGAGAAGAGACGTAAGAGAACTTTTGTCTCCTCGTTTAGTCTGGTTTTTGAGTCTGTATCACTCAGCAAACACAAGAAAATATAGTAAGAGAAGCAGTGATTGCTTCAGGAGGGAAGGAGAGAGATCTTTCTTTTTCCAGACGCAACTCTGTGTTAATTACCCAAAACTAGTAAGTTTCTTCTACATGCCAATCACATTTCTTATGAGTTTGATGCTGCAAATTACAATGATCTTCAATCAATTTTGATTTGACGTAGCGGGACAAATAAAAGATGGATGAGAGGCTTCTGGTAGCAGCGGAAGGGGAACGAATTAGTCTGCGAAAGAGGATTTGGGAGGAGTCGAAGAAGATATGGAGGATTACATTTCCGGCAATGCTTTCAAGGGTCACTTCTTTTGGTATTTTTGTGGTCACACAAGCATTTATTGGACGCATCAGTCAAGTTGAGCTTGCTGCTTATGCTCTTGTTCAGCTCATTTCTTTGAGATTCGCAAATGGGATTTTCGTAAGTTCTTGCCTTTTCTATTTCATTTGCTATATTTGGTATATATATATACAAAGAAAGTTCATCATTAACTTTGCAAGAACAAACAAACATGATTCTCTGTTAATCTTAAAGCTAGCATTTGACCTTGAACTTTCAGTTTAAGCTTTTAGTTGAGATGGTTCTTTACAGTCTTGATGTATTTGATTTGCAGTTGGGTATGTCGAGTGCCACTGAAACCATGTGTGGACAAGCATTTGGCGCAAAGCAGTACCATATGTTGGGTGTCTATTTGCAAAGATCTTGGATCATCAATCTCACTACAGCAACAGCCTTGCTTCCGATCTTTATCTTCTCAGGATACATCTTCAAGCTACTCGGCGAGGAAGATTCCATAGCAGAAGCTGCTGGATATCTATCTCTCTGGTTCATCCCTACGCTCTACTCTTTCGTGTTTGGCTTGACAATCCAGAAGTTCTTGCAA
The DNA here is from genome assembly GCA_036897465.1 of Pelargonium australe. Taxonomy (NCBI): domain Eukaryota; kingdom Viridiplantae; phylum Streptophyta; class Magnoliopsida; order Geraniales; family Geraniaceae; genus Pelargonium; species Pelargonium australe. Next base: position 8,737 of record JAYMTH010002422.1, read on the forward strand.
GCACAGCTCAAGAACATGGTTATAGGATGGCTCTCAGCTGGTGCATTTGTGATCCATATTTTATTGTCATGGCTCTTTGTTATGAAGCTTGATTGGGTCATTCCTGGTGCAATGAGTGCAATGATCATATCAATGTGGTTGGTGGTGGTTGGAGAATTTGTTTACCTCTTTGGTGGTTGGTGCTCAGATACATGGAAAGGATTTACCTTAGCTGCCTTCACTGACTTGGTTCCTGTTATCAAGCTCTCAATAGCTTCAGGGGTGATGCTTTGGTAAGTTTTAATAGTTTCTTGTCATTGGCTTTCTTTGTAAGGCTCTCAAAAACACAAATTTCTTTTTTTTCTTTCATTTACACAAGATATAGATACTACCATGTACTGGGGAGCGAATAGGGTGGGCCGTAGTAGGTATGAGTCCACCATATTCTCCTAAAAACTCTTTAACCAACTATGTTTATGTCAAATTTCTCAGGCCTAGGCTCACATTGGTTCATTCAATTCCTCCTAAAATACTTTAATCAGCTTTCAATAGCTCGGACATTGGTGGAGTTATGGGTGGGCCATAGTAGGCATGTGTCCACCCCATCCTCCCCAAAGCCTATAACCAGCCATGGTTATGTCTAATTCCTCATGCTCGGACATTGAGAGAGCCAAGGGTGGGCAGTAGTAGACATTTGTCCAACAAATCATCCATAAAACCCTTTAATCAATTTTTTTTTTTTTATACTTACATATTTGTTGGTTTGCTTCTGTCAATAGCTTAGAGCTCTGGTACAATGCTATTTTGATCTTATTGGCTGGATACATGAAAAATGCCACTGTTTCCATATCTGCTTTCTCCATCTGGTAAGATCAAACAAGAATTCTCTTCTTCCTCTCCAACTTTTCTCTTACTTTTTTTGTACCTGAATTTGTTAAAAAAATTGCAGCCTCAATATCTCAGCTTGGGAATTCATGCTATGCCTTGGCTTCCTGACCTCTGCTAGGTATGGCTTTAAGTGCAAAAACTGTATAATAATATATGTGCCCTTTCCTTATAAATCAATGGCTTCATTACTTGTGCAGCGTGCGAGTTTCGAATGAATTGGGAAGAGGAAATGCGAAAGCTGCAAAGTTCTCCATTAAAGTCATTTTAAGTATTTCAGTGTGCATGGGATTTATATTTTGGGCTCTGTGCTTAGTGTTTGGTCACAGCATTGGTTACTTGTTTACAAGTGATGTGGAAGTTGCTGAATCTGTGTCAAATCTCTCTGTCCTACTAGCGTTTTCGATTCTGCTAAACGGTGTTCAGCCAGTACTTTCAGGCATGCATTTTCATGGAATAAATAGTGTTTTTTCTACATATTATGTGTACACAAACCATTTAGAAACTTGTTAATTTGTTGTTCATTTCAGGAGTTGCTGTTGGTGCTGGTAGGCAAAGCATGGTTGCTTATGTTAACATTGGTTCTTATTATGTGATTGGTGTGCCTATAGGAGCAATTCTTGGATATGTAGCTGGCTTGCAAGTGAAGGTATCTTTAAATTTGAATCTCATATATATAGTTCATGTCTCTTTATTTAATTACCTGCGTGATTTTTACAGGGTATTTGGATTGGATTGTTACTTGGAGTTGTGATACAAACCTTGGTGCTGGGTTACATTACTTCAAGAACTAACTGGGAAGAACAGGTAAGAGAAAGTGAAGAATTGAAAGTCATTAATTAGTTTGAATATTTGAAACTACATTCTCAACTTTTGAGTACTTTTCCGTGTAGATCAAGAAAGCGTCGGATCGTCTAAATAGGTTCTTGAAACCTAACGAGGAATCTAATGAAAGCTCTGTTCAAGAAACAATACAACAATGATACACATTCGATGGAGTTGATCTTTTTCTTTTTTTAAGAATGCCACACGAATTAAGTATATGTGAATTCATCACAGTTGTATTCATGTCATGCTCCTTTTGAAATCATTTATAGTGCGAAACACGTTTCGTTTAACGTGTCATGTAAGACGTTTAATATGATTAAAGCCGAATTGTTAGTGAATGAACGTGAACCGATGGACAAAAATGTGGACCTTGTCTTGCCAATGTCTGCAGGTACATGTATTTTGATCCGTAATGTAAATGCAATACCTCAAAAACATCCATTGATCTCATAATTCATTCGTCTTCTCTTCGATAACTGCTGCTTCCATTCGATCCCTCTGTAGGTTTCAAAAACCACTTATTCAACCGTTCCACTGCCTTATTCACCTACAAAAGATTTAAAAACAAAACACTATTATATACAATGGTATGCACATAACATTGATCCCTTTATCCTCAGTTACATTGTTTTCATTTACCTGCACATCCCAGTCAATTCTTAAGATGACGAAACCGAGTACAAGTGTTTGCATCACAACTCCTAGTAGCATCCCAATCCATATGCCCTGGAAAAAAAAAACAATTAGTCCAAGAAGGCGAGACTTTTTCGAACCAAGAAGGGAGGCAACAAAAACGGGTCACTAGGCTCAAACCAAACCAGTTATGACAGCATGTTACACTTGACTCTAACCCAAAAGCTTAAACTGATAGATGAAGAGGGCAACTAGGATATATATCAAGTGGCGATGGTCGATCTTCACATATTTTCGATGTGGGACACGTTAACAATATGTATCTAAATACCTTCACTTGCAGATGAGCCACATATCCAAGCAACACTCCAACAGGCACCCCAATCAAATAATAGCAACCCAAATTAATGTATGCCACAATGCCCTGTTGACCAGAACCAACAGCAACCCCTGAGAGTAGGAAATTTGTTAGTTTTGAAGATAGAAGTGAGCTGAAATCAGTAAACATCGTCGGTATACCATATAAAAGTGAAATACATGCCTGAGAGCACGGGTTGAATGCTGTTCATCAGGATTGAAAATGCTAGTAAGATGGACAGGTTCGAAATATACTCTACAACTTCTTTGTTACTCGTGAAGACGTAGCCAAGTTTAGACCCGAATATCAAACATAGAGCCCAAAAGAAAACTCCCATGCAAGCTGATGTACTTAAGATGACTTTAATGGCGAATATCGCAGCTTTAGCATTTCCTCTCCCCAATTCATTGGCTACCCGCACGCTGTACAATCAAAATCATCAGTGTAATGAGCTCATTCTAAAACTGGTTTCATGAAACTGAAGCCATACGTACCTAGCTGAGGACAGGAAGCCGAGACATAATGTAAGTTCCAAAGAGTTGATATTGAGACTGCACAATTATTTGCCATCAGAAGATTCTTCAAAGCCTGAATTCTAGATAGAAATATGTGTATATCTTAATTTAACATGACTTACCAGACAGAGAAGGCGGATATAGCAACAGCAGCATTTTTCATATATCCTGCCAATATGACTAAAACACCATAGTACCACAACTCCAAGCTATTGAGAAAAAGCCCAAAAACAAGTTAAGAGAAAGAGAACAAAACAAAACAATGATCCCAAGGCATCAAACCTCTTTAGAATGCACATTCAAAGATAAGAATAAGTTAATGAGATTAATTTCTGTGGGATTTATTGGTGATTAGTTTTAATATTATCTGATATGCTAAACAAGATCTCATATTAGTCAAGATTTTTATGAATATAGCTACTCAATACCACTCCTAAGGAGTAATCAATGCAAGTATATAATCTAGCAAGCACAGGATCAAGATTTGGAGGCAAATCGTTCTTCTTGGATAGTACAATATCAAGCACAGGATCAAGATTTAGAGGCAAATTGATCTTTTTGGATAATACAATATTAAGCACAGGATCAAGATTTAAGCAAATTGATCTTCTTGGATAGTACAATATTATACTCGCGTTTCACTGCAAAGAGTACTTAGAGACTCCAAGTAGGGTAAGACAATGCATATTCAGTTTCAAATCGTGGACATGAAAATG
>JAYMTH010002423.1:0-12647 GCA_036897465.1 Pelargonium australe
AGAACGGCCTCCACATCGACAACGACGTCGTTTTCGACCCCTCCTCCATGGCTATCGACGACGATCTCAAGCCCGGCGTCTCTCTCCACCCCGCCCCCTCCTCCGGCGTTGCCGCCAATTTGTCCCGCAAGAAGGCCACTCCTCCTCACCCGGCTAAGAAGCTCGTCATCAAGCTCGTCAAAGGTTCGATTTTTATGTTTTTGTTGGATTGTTCTAGTCTCCGGTTCTGGGGAATTTTTCATCAGTTGTGTCATTATCGGGGTTTGTGGATAAAAGGGTTTTTTTGGAGATATTGGAATTGGCTCGTTTTAGGTCATTTTTAGTGTGGTTGTTGGTTTAGGTGAGAGTGAAATTGAGCTGTTGGTTGAATTTGAACATAGCTGCTTGAGGTTCATTTGGTTTTTGGTTTGTTTCTTTGAGGCTTGAGCTGATAATTGGATGGTCTGGTGGGATCTGAGGCAGTGAGGTACTAGTTTGATATGAATTGCTGAGCTTGTTGTAGGTTTGGGTGCAATGCCCATGGTGGAATTCGAGTAGCTTCGAGTTTTGGATTTATGTATTGCTCATAATAGTAAGGATAAACACTCATAAGGCTTTTGCTTAGTCATTGCATTAGCATCATCTTTGGTTATGAGACCAGAGCATTTTTTAGGACAATCTAATGAGTACTTTAGGAGTGAGTTAAACAGGACCTTTGTCTGAGTAGTTCAGAAAACAAAAAGGCATTGCATTTCTTGATATTAAGTTACCAACTGCTTGATAGTAATGGCAATTGGCAACCTTGGGGATTTTATGTTTCTTTGCATACTGATTTAATATACCCATTATTTATAAAGATACATACTTTCAAGTTTCAATTAAACGTGCTGCTTTTGCTTTTCTGGATAACGCTTTAAAGTTGTTACAATGAAGTAAATGACCTTAAGCTTTGTACCTTGTGAGATATTACTCCCTCCCTCCAAACTGGGTGTCTTGTTTATCTAATATCTTTGTCTTAGACTGAGTGTCCTCTTTCCTTTTTTGAAAGTTTGTTATACTTTTACAAGAATTACCAATAGTATCCTCACAATAAGTAAGGTAGAATTAATTTAGTTTGCTACAAAAAAATGCACATGTGGGTTATATGGGTAAAAGCACAGACTCATTTATCGTCAAATATTTCCAAAAAGGGAATACAAGACCCTCATTTTGGATGGAGGTAGATATATATTTAACATGTGACTATGTATTTAGTTCATCTACACCTCATCTTTCTTTTCCACACCTTATGAGAGACACCTTTGCAACTTCCATTAGTCATCCTAATAATTGATTATGGAGTTTGGTTTGATGTACTACATTCTTGATAAATCTTCTAAGAACACTATTATTTATTTAGTCACACGCACAGTACGTACCATGTACGTGATGAAGAACATTCCAGACATCAACTTTGTTTGGGAAATGTTTTGATGGTCATTTTTATTGTAGTGCATAGGTATAGGGTTTGCTACTTTCTGTCAAAACTGTGTTATTTTACTGTATAATTGTAGCACAATGTGCTATGTTTCATATGGCATCTATTTAGATTTTTTTTTTTGTTGCCATACGTTTACTTTTCTGAGTAGTTGCCTATGTGTTTGAATTATGGGTAACCAAGAATAGTCTGTGTGAGTGAACCATGCTATCATATAATTTAATGCTGATGTAATTCATTTTTGATTTTGTGAAGCTAAACCAACGCTGCCCACAAATTTTGAGGAAGATACTTGGTTAAAATTGAAGTCAGCTATTAAAGCAATATTCTTGAAGCAACGAGATTCTTGTGACTTAGAGAAACTCTATCAGGTATCCATCATTACTGTTCTTTCCTTGAGGAATATAGTAACTTTTTCCCATTTAAATTTCTGTTATGTTTTGGATTTTCACAATAAACCAATTATATTGTGCTAGGCCGTTAATGATCTTTGCCTGCACAAGATGGGGGGAAATCTTTATCAACGAATTGAAAAAGAGTGTGAAGCATACATATCTGCAGCATTACATTCTTTGGTTGGTCAGAGCCCAGATTTGGTGGTTTTCTTGTCACTTGTTGAAGGATGCTGGCAGGATCTATGTGACCAAATGCTAATGATTCGTGGCATAGCCTTGTATCTAGATAGAACCTATGTGAAGCAAACACCAAATGTACGCTCATTGTGGGACATGGGCTTGCAGCTTTTCAGGAAACATCTTTCTCTATCTCCAGAAGTTGAGCACAAGACTGTGACTGGCCTTTTGAGAATGATTGAGAAGGAAAGGTAATTGTAAAATTCCAAGTTTAGTTTTTATACAATTGTTTTTTTTTATCCACACAGATAATCAAGTCTAATCCTTTTCTTATTTTTTTTTTTCTTTGTGGTTGGGGACTGTTAGGTCCTACCTTATGTTCATTTAATATATATATTAAATAAAACAGTTCCTCTAAGTGGTTCCTAGTGTAACAGGGAGATTGATAAATTCAACATACACTGTGGGTGTAGCAAATATAGTTCAACAAATATGATTATGCTTGCACGTACTTAGTACTTACATTGTCAAAACAGATTGAACAAAATACTAGAAAGTAACAAAAATTAATGCTAACAGTAAATAATGATTCTCCATTTCATTGTTTTACACAATGAAGTATTAGATAATATATTTCTCAGAAGGCTTGTTAAATATGTGAAAGAAAACTATTGTTTTCAGTTTATCCATAATTTTAGCTTGTAGCTGTTAGATGCAGTTCAGTTGCTCTTCTGGTTCACTGTCTTTCATTTTTGAGTAATTTCATAGTCGAAGAATAGTTTAAAGTTGGTCACAAAGGTTCATTCAAGAAAGAAGTGACTTACCGCTGTTGTATTTTCTTTACATGTTCAATTACTATGGTTTTCTATTCATTATTTTAGAAATGAGGGAATTAGTTTGTACGTATTTCTGAGTGAAATTGTTTGAAAGAGCATAATATGACAATGTCTTCATTTTTTGTTGGTAGCTAAGGTCTAAGACATGTTTGCCTGCCTTCCACTTAAATCACTACTGTCTTTCAAATTTATATAATCACTTTATCTTTAATAAGTTGACTAAAGTGGCTGCATTTTTCGTAGTATATCAGGGTTGGGGTAGAATAAGGCTTATGAAGGTTTCAAATTAATCAAACTCGGATAAGTTGGAGGAACAACAACATAAATTGCATCACAAAATTATGTTGTCTATGTCCTGTTGGATTATGTGGTATATCTAGACTTATAGTTCTAGCATTAAAACTAGAAAATTTTGGAAAAATTAACCACTAAAACCTTCATATGAAGAACGTATATCAAGATGCCAGTAAGATCACTCAGACCAAAAGCGGACGAGAAAGAAACAAGAAAGAAAAAGCAGATGGACCATTACTATATAACTCATCTCCAGAAATTCCTTCCAAAGTGCTTTGACTTGTAAATTGAGAAGAAAAAAAATTAAATTATGCAAAACAGGCAGCACTTAGAGAAACTTAAACTGGGAAAGTTGTGTGCAATGTTCCAACACTTGGTATACTTTTTTCACTTCATTATAACTTTTTCCTGCTTCTGGTAGTCTGAATCAGTTTGTTTCCAACAACATATTTGTAATGCTTAGGCAGTTACCAGACTAAAATTTAGGTTTGTTCATCATAGCACAATTAAATCAGTTTACTCGTCTTCAAAGAAGTCACCTGTTAAAAGAATGTGGTTGTCTATGTCGTGGCGATGTGGTTGTGGTTGTATATTTGTACCATTTTACTCTAATATTTCCTGGTTTAATGGCTTCCATCTTGATGAGCTTCATCATCAAAGCTGTTCTACTTGGTATGCAAGTTGTAATATGCAGTGGTGCTGTTTTTGGTTTTCCAGATTAGGGGAAGCAGTTAATAGGACTCTGCTTAACCATCTTTTGAAGATGTTTACTGCTCTAGGAATTTACTCAGAAAGCTTCGAGAAGTCATTTCTTGAAGGTACATCTGAGTTTTATGCTGCTGAGGGCATGAAGAACATGCAACAATCCGATGTTCCAGAATACTTGAAGCATGTTGAGGTGCATATTATTTCCTTCCGTTTTTATTCATTGACTTGTAACCAAGCACGAGGGTGATAAATTTAATTTAGTCATTAATGAATATTTGTAAAAGTCATTATCAATATTTTCTTTTGCAAATCTAATGTGTCATTGCAAGGCATATTTTATCCAGCTTTTCCTATGAAGGTTTTTCTTTCAAAATGAAATAAAGTAAGTGAACTGTTCCGTATTAATTTTCTTTTGAAATATAACAAACATTTTTTTTTTTTTTTTTTTTACTCCATGTTTCATGTAAGATTCAATTCTGATACAATAGTTAAATATTTGTAGTGACTACTTGAGTGGCGGTCACAATTAATTATTGGCTAAGAATGGGCCATATTGACGACTTGACTATTTTACACAATAATTTAAGTGTTTGTTAAAATATATTCTGTATATACAATGTTTTACATTTTTGGGGTCATAATAGTGATTGTAGTGAAGATTCTAGTCACTTTTAAAACTTACATGTTTTTTTTTTTTTTTTTTTTTTTTTTTTTTATATTTTGAGGAATGTCCTACTGTTTTAGATTTGTTACACTTCTGAATATGTATTTGATTATTGTGTTATATTTTGCACCTTCCGTTCAGACTCAGGATTATGTTGGTAATTTACTATATGCTTCAAGATTTCTAATTACCTTTTGGGATATTACTGGCAAATATGTTTCTCCAGACAAGGTTGCATGAAGAACATGAAAGATGCTTGCTCTATCTGGATGCAAGTACAAGGAAACCGCTAATAGCAACTGCTGAGAGGCAACTTCTTGAGCGCCATATAGCTGCCATTCTAGATAAGGTGGCATATGATTATTTCTTCATTGCCTCCTTTCTTCTCTAAATTTGTCTAAATCTACATCACTTATATAACTTTGTTATGATTTCTCTAATCCATGTAGGGGTTCATGATGCTGATGGATGGAAATCGTATTGAGGACCTTCAGAGGATGTATTCATTGTTTGCTAGGGTTAATGCCCTTGAAGCATTGAGGCTGGCCCTGAGTTGTTACATCCGGAGAACTGGGCAGGGCATTGTCATGGATGAAGAGAAAGACAAAGATATGGTTTCTTCTCTTTTAGATTTTAAGGCTTCTCTCGACACAATATGGGAAGAAAGCTTTTCAAAGAATGAAACATTTAGCAACACCATAAAGGATTCATTTGAGCATCTAATTAATCTTCGCCAGGTAAGTTCTTCTCAGCTATTTTCTATTTTCTTTTTGTTTCCTTATTTACAGTGATATTTTTGAATGAAATGGAACTTGAAAATACATTGATTAATTTGCAATTATTGAGAAGTATAATGAAAGGAAGGGCATGAGAGATGTATTTTCTTTGATTAAATTTGAGACTTCAGCGAGATGAAATTGTTTGGAAGTTATGATATCAGTTTCTTTACTGAACATTTAAGAAATATTCATTATACATCAAACAATTATGTGATGACTATCATCTCAGAGAAAAAAAATCATCTTTCATTACTGTACCCCCTTCTTTAGCATTAGTTTTTGTCATGTTATAAGTATGACTATTAGTGCTGCAAATGTTCAACTTAAAAGTTCTTAACTTATTTTTTTGAATGAAGAGATTATATATATACAGAAATACAGTTCGTTTCTGTGCAAAAACTCAAATTTCAACTTTTCTAGATATGTTGATGGGGATTGTAGCACTAAAATGTATATGCTTAACATTCAGCATCTTTGGATGCATCTGTTGGCATGTAAGGAAGCAGGTAATTAACTAGACTAGACAATGTGTAGATAACCAGTACCCTGTTTCAGATTGTTACCATCATTGTTTAATGGTTTAGTTGTATCAATTCAGTAAGCTATCTTTGCTCGATAAAAATAGAGAGCATTAAAGTTAGTAGTGTTAATGATAATTGTTTGGAAACTCCACTCTTCATCATAGAAAAATACTGTTGAGAAAGGATCATGTATCTCTGGGGCTGTGGAACTTGAATGGCAGAATATTATTATACTAGTCTTTGGTAAATGAAATGCATATATTTATGTATCAGTATATGAATACAGATACATTTGTATATGCACACCCCTTAGTGTTTAGTTTTGTATGAGCTAGTATTATTGATCTGTTCAAGAATTAGATTCAAACTTGCTATTGTTTATTAAAAGGAATAGGACTGTATTGACCCTGTATATGCATTAAATGTGAAAATTCATTAATATCAAGCAAGGACTTCAAGTATCAAGATCAATCAAGAATGAAATTCAAGGTAATATCCTATCAAATTTTGTAGTGATGTACTTAATGTCTTCTTTTAATTAGAACCGACCTGCGGAGCTCATTGCGAAGTTTCTGGATGAGAAGCTTCGTGCTGGGAATAAGGGTACTTCTGAAGAGGAATTGGAGGGCACACTTGATAAAGTTTTGGTTTTATTCAGATTCATCCAGGTAACTATTAACTGACATGCTCATGATAGAAAAGAATATGTTTACTCATTCGTTGAGTTACTGCTTCCTTCTCATGTTTTCTGTTGTGGTTTTTTTCTTCCTGTTTACTTTTGTGATAGTGTTGGCTCTAACAATGATACTGAGGGATGCCTATAATATTTTCTTATTGCTCAGGGTAAGGATGTCTTTGAAGCATTTTATAAGAAGGATCTTGCAAAAAGGTTGTTGTTGGGAAAAAGTGCATCTATTGATGCAGAGAAGTCTATGATTTCAAAGGTTGAGGATACAATATTTCTTTTAAGCAGATACCATATGAATATGCCAAATGGGTTTGTATGTATGGATCGTATTAATAAGTTATATTTGCTGATACAGCTGAAGACTGAGTGTGGTAGCCAATTTACTAACAAACTCGAAGGAATGTTCAAGGTGTGCATATGTGCTATCTCATAACTTTATTTATAATCCATTTATATTGCCCACTGTAGCTGTTAAAATAATTGATTCTCATGAATAGGTTATTGTTTGTTAGGTAATTGGTAATGTAGGTTCACATATGATGTCAATATGATTATGATGTTTTCAAGTTGCGGTCCTTGTGGACATCAATGATATGGGTTTATCCAATTTGCTTGAATTCCATCAGTCTTCCTAATTTTTATTTGGGGGTGACCAGATTAACTGTTTACCTTAGCCATGCAGAAGTGGAAACAGTGAAATAAGTTTCTGGCACATCGACCTTTATTCAGCATTCTTTTAGTTCGTAATAGTGATAATTTTGGTTAAAGAATGTTGTGGTTTGTCAAATAAATGGTGTTTTTTTTCATTATTATTTTGTTGACACCGACATTGCAAGAGAACAGAAGACTAAAGTGTAGAAACCATCTGATTTCGCCGCTTAGTACCCTGAATTAGCGTGTTCATGCCCCTAAATATGTCTTTCTATGACGGACATTGAAATTTTAATCCAATTGTCATTTATATCTTGAACAGCTGTACTCAGTTGCAGAGATCTATTTAATCCTCATCTATATGCACACCATTATGTTGTCAGTGATTTCAACTTTACAGTATGAATTTGTATAGATCATTCAGATTGACGTTGTTTCTTTTGTGGCGATACTTCTATAGGACATTGAATTATCGAAAGAGATCAACGAGTCGTTCAAACAATCATCCCAAGCTAGGACAAAACTCCCTTCAGGGATTGAGATGAGCGTTCATGTCTTAACAACAGGGTAAGATTTTTTTTATTCCCGATATTCCAAATAAATATGTTCATAGTAGGATGACCTTCATATTTCTGTACAGTTAATTGCATTTTGGTGACCGCTTGCAGGTACTGGCCCACATATCCACCCATGGATGTTAGGCTTCCTCACGAACTCAATGTCTATCAGGTTTTGTAGAATCCCTATGTACAACAGTTGTTCTTAATAAAAGGCTATGATACTTACTCTTTTGTTGTTTACAAGATATAATTGACTCAACTTTTCTTCTGCTTCCTTCAATAGGACATTTTCAAGGAGTTCTACTTAAGCAAGTACAGTGGGAGGCGCTTAATGTGGCAAAATTCATTAGGACACTGTGTCTTGAAAGCAGAGTTTCCCAAGGGTAAAAGGGAACTATCGGTGTCCCTATTTCAGGTTGGCTCTCTTTTGGACAATATTTTGCATTAGTTTTTGGGTCACTTATATATACCCTATGTTATAGGCCAAAAACACGTAACCACCCCATATTTCACTTCTCAACGCTTAACTACCCTGTATTTTCATCAAAGTGTAATTTGTTCAACTTAACTGAAATTTACCCTCTCATGTGTAATGCACATGACCCACATAATTTCTAAATACCTAAAATACCCTCAACATACATTAATTGGAATGTTATGTCGCCGAAATTGCTGAAAATAATCAATATACCAAATTGAACCACGTAATGATTTTTTGTTTGTTTGTAAAATTGGTATTCCTCTTAAAAGTTTACATGAAATCAAGTACAAAATCATCCAAAATGGAGATTGGAGGACAAAGTTGCGAATTTTTTCCATGATGTTGGTAAATAAAATAACTATTAAATTCTTTATGTTAGTGTTTGGGAACAAAGATTTCATTTGAAATGCTGTATTTGAGCCAAATGAAGTGTTTGGGTAATGTTAGAATTTGAATTTGGATTTGGCTCAAATTCAATAGCATTCAAAACATGCCTACAACTTGGGATTTCAAATGACAACTCTTATCTTGTCATTTGACATTCTATGATTTCCTTAACATTATATATGTACTTGAAATACAACATTTCAAATCAAATCGAAGTTTCCAAACACAATTTTAAAGAAAATGAAATTTTCTTTAATACAACATTTTAAATTCTTTCAGTTCTACGTATTAAAGAATTATATACAAGTCACGTGAGGATGGAGAATAATTTTGTTGAATATAACAAATTACACGATTTCTTGGTAACATAGGGTAGTTGCCTCAAAGTGAAACATGAGGTAGTTACGTGTTTTTAGCATATAACAGAGTATATCTGTAACCGCACCTTTTGTTCTATATATTTTGTATGGTTGTTCCTTCATCGTGTTATTTTTACTGGCAAAAATGGACAATCTCTAATGTTTTGTTGGATTTGGATATGCGATGCTCCAGACTGTTGTTCTAATGCTGTTTAACGATGCCCAAAGGCTTAGTTTTCAAGACATTAAAGATTCCACTGGCATTGAGGACAAGGAACTTAGGAGGACTTTACAGTCCCTTGCATGTGGAAAAGTTCGTGTCCTTCTAAAGGTGCGTGATTAGTGCTTGCAATATCTGCATACATATTGAATATATCTATACTGGTTATACTATTTTGTGAATGTTTCATTATTCCTCAAAATTATGTTCTGCAGCTGCCGAAAGGAAGGGACGTGGAGGACGATGATTCATTTTTGTTCAATGATGGATTTTACGCGCCTCTGTACCGTATCAAGGTCCGCCAATCTTGTATTGTTTGTTATTTAGTCATTTCATTAAGTATGCTTTCCAGTGCTGGCAATTCAGCTTTTGGGTCAGGTTCGGGTTGATAATATTTAATCCTAACCCTATCCATTTCTAATCCAACCCGAAAAATGTTCAGGCCCATTTGAGTTGACCCAAACCTGGAAAAAAAAAAACTTTGGGTACCTGCGGGTTCTGGTCTACCAACTTCATGTCCTTGTTCTTTTCTTTTCCTTTTTTAATGTTATTTCTTCCTGAGTTGATAGTTGGATAAGCATTAGTAGTGTCAAAAACTTTGAAGAACCAATTTCTTTCCCCAACACTTTTCCTCTTAAGCCCTTTAACTCATTGTTTGATTGCCTTCATAGATGTATAGCTATGAAGCTAATGATTATTTTGGTGCATTGCAGGTAAATGCAATCCAGATGAAGGAAACTGTGGAGGAGAACACGAGCACTACAGAAAGAGTATTCCAGGACCGCCAATATCAGGTTCACTTTATTTTAGCTCTTTCATTTTGTCTAAAACATATATAGGTACAAACATATTGTCCAACCCAGAAACGAAATAGGTGATGTAAATATTTTGTGTTGTTATTATCACACAGGTTGATGCTGCAATTGTTCGAATAATGAAGACTAGGAAAGTACTAAGTCACACGCTTCTGATAACCGAACTTTTCCAACAGGTAAAATCTGCACCATCTTAATTGCTCTGTGTAATATAACTCAGATCATTTGGTATTTGCATAGGGGAGGAATTCGTGTTTATGGGTTGCGTTTGTGTTGAAGGATTAGTATTTTGTTAAATGGTCAACCCGAGCAAAACATGATATGGGTTAATATTGACACAACATTTTTTAAAAGGTACAATTTTATTCTTTAATGAGTCGCACTACCAGTTTAACTACCAAGACATGTTGGACCAACTGGTTAAAACACTTTAGATTCCCAATGAGGTCTCGAGTTTGAGCCTCCTTGTCGACGGTATGGGGTGGGATTTGTGGGGTGGGGTTTAGGGTGATGCTTCCTTTGGGAGTGAGAAACATTGTTACTTCGAGTATGATGTCCCGTTGTCTATAAAAAAGAAGAAGAAAAGGCTAGGTGGGTCAAACGGTTTTGCCATGAACACGATCCAATTAACTAATTGGGTTGGGTTAGTTGACATGAAGATGATTAAGTTGAACTAAAACCCGCTTAAATTCATATTGTGTTCGTGTTGAGTCACGGTTCATAACACAAATTGTCAGTTTTAGTATCGCACAATGTGGAATTTGCCTAGAGCTATTTAAGTTGTGTTCCTAGACTGACCTGATATGGATTGCTTGTGAACAGCTCAAGTTTCCGATAAAGCCAGCGGATTTGAAGAAAAGAATCGAGAGCCTCATCGACAGAGAGTACCTTGAGCGGGACAAGAACAACCCTCAAGTATACAATTACTTGGCATAATTAATCTCCCTAGAATGCAGCATGTAATGTACAGAAACTGTATTTTTTATTTTTATTTCAAGTGAATCTTTGTAATTGTAAATTGTACTACTTTTTTTTTTTCCCTTTAAAACCAACTCGGCCCTTTGGTGGGCAAAGATTCCACAAAGTTTGAGAGATTACTTAGAAAGTTATACTAATTCCTTTTTTTTTTCCTGCTGTTAACTCTGTTTTGCCTAAAAGATAGAGAAACCTATTTGCATACATAATATGACTTGTTTTACCTCATTTTTGTTCAGAAGATGGAATGTAAACAATTGAACAGTGAATTGACTAGAGAATATGTTTCCACTGCTTTGTGTTAAGTTTCTCTTGTATTTTATCTCAAAAGTTTAGGTACAAAACAAGTGTTCTATTTGATGTTTTCAAGGAAACTGAAAACAGCATCCAATCCAATCCAATCCCAGCACACTTCAGATTTGTACTATTCAGAGTCTTCAGATTTGTGCCAATGATTTTGTTTCCTAGAAAATCCGTGCGGCGGAAAATCCTGAAGACTCTGAAGAGTACAAATTTGAATGTTCCGGCTAGGGTACTGATTGTTTGCCAATATATAGAGGCGATGGAGAAGGAGAAGTATTCTTGAGAGCATTAATTGTGACCTATTTTTTCAAGCCGGAAAACTTTGTTGTTTCTAATCAACCAAATATACTAGAAGGATGTGTAACACACTCCTATCCGAATTGTTGTACAAGGTTAGCCTTTTAGCAGTGATAATGCTGGATTGCTAGTGTGATCGTCTTGTGCACTACTTATTGGAGAGACCACCACCCGAAGAATCAGACCCCCACAACCTCTGAGACCAAATGTAATGTAGAAGAAAACGAATTCGAGTGTTCGAATACAGAGTTCCAGGACAGAAACAATGGGCAATGGGAAATGAGAGGCTTCTTTGCCTTGAGGAAACGCTTTGTTGGCATGATTTCGTAAGCTGCAAGCTATATGAAAATCTGAAATTTTAGAGGCACATGAATTGCCTTTGAATCTTTTCCGTTTTGAGAATGATGCCTTTGGGAGCTCTAAACATAGACATGTAGAAGAGTGGGAGACTCGTGAGGGCTTATAAAACAAACTCGATTTTTTTAGACCGAAATTAAATTTGAGAGAGTTGAAACTATTCCGTCCAAGATCTCATTCTCACGCATAAGGCGACATCCCAGAAACACCCTAGATCATCGTTCTTTGGTGTGTTTTTCATCGCAGGTCACAGGTCAACGGACTTTGCCGACGGATCTGGCCAACGGACGACACTTGAGACTTAAAAAACTTAAACACTTAAGAAAATTTTATAGCAACGTGGACAAGACGACACGATAATTAGTGTGTTTACTTTGACCCGAGTCAAACAGACGTATCACTTTTCATGGTTTAGTAAAATACAAAAACAAGAACTCCAGGTTGTGTCAATGTTGATGTTTTAGCCTTTTATAAGTAAATAAATAAAAAAATGTAACTATTTGTTTTCAAAAGAAAAAAAGAAAAGAAAAAGTTAGAAATTATTGTTTTCCTTTTCCCCAAAAACAATAAGAAAAGAAAAGGAGAGAAATGATTCCCTTGATTGTTTTTTTGGGTTAATTACACGTAACCGGTATAAACTATTGACTAATGACATATAATCCTTATAAACTATTGATCATGACATCTAGCCCCTATAAACTTTACATTTAACGGAATTGTAGTT